>PVKC010000214.1:0-80041 GCA_004027635.1 Crocidura indochinensis | reverse complement strand
ATGTTCTTATAAAAATAGAGGAGCAGCAAAGGAGAGAGACAACTTACTTAAATCCTGAATGCAGTGGATATCAAGTTCACTCACAGTTGCCCACTCTAGGGGGAGCGGTACTATGCATATGGCTCCAGCAAGCAGCAAGTGGACCATTTGCCTCTGGAAGCTGCATTTCTGCACCTTGTTCATTTTTGCCAAGGAGGCTGTGACCTGAAGGAACCTTTATTTTCCCAGCAGAATTCAAGCCCTGGTAAGGCCCTTCCTGGAGGGTAAAAAACATACATGCGGAGGGAGAATGAACCCTGAGCAAGTGCTTTCATCACAGCCATGAAACCTTGTCACTCATCGTGCTTCATTCAGGGATGCCTAAGCCTCCAACAGCCAGCTGTGCCCAGCCAGCCCCTCCCCTCCATGACTCAGCTTGTCCCAAGGCTGCCAGTGGGGTGTCTGCCAAGAGGTCTGACCTGGTGGCCCTTCTCTCATGGCAGGTGGCTTTAGGGACTCTGAATAAAGGAAGAAAATCCTCCAAGCACCAAGGAGAGAGAGAAAATGAGGCTCTTATTTTGAGATGCTGCAGGGTGAGGTACCCAGGGCACATCATCTGTACCCTTCCCTGAGGTACATTTGGGATGATGCAAAAGCAGGTGGCAGAGTCTCAGACCCCTATCATAGTCGTTCAGCTTCCCAGGAAGTTCCCAGCTGTGTGATTTCGACCACTGACTCACCCTTTCTGTCTTCTGCCTACCTGCTTTACAAAAATAGGAGAAAGAGTGACACAGTGGGGAGTCATTACATTCGACCGATGTGGGTTCGAACAACTATATCTTTATGATCCCCCGAAACTGCCAGGAATAATTTCTGAGCACAGAGCTAGGGGTAAGCCCTGAGTTGGGTGTGGCTGCACACAAACAAACAAACAAACAAACAAAAAAGGGTGACTGTAGTGTGTCTTAACAGGGAGGGCAATGGCCTTGCATGAAGATTCAAAACTGGACACCATATATAGTCCCGTAAGTTTCACTAGGAGTGATCCCTGAACACAGGGACAGAAGTAAGCTCTGAGAATCATTGGATGTGACCTCCAAACAAAGAAACAAACAGAAATAGGATAAAAAAAAAAGAGATGCAGGTCAAGAGTTAAAACAGATTCACCTTTAAAAACAGGGAGGATGTTGGCTGTAGAAGGCCCAGTAAACCACATGATCTATCCATGGTGCCCAATGGGACAGGCACAGATGGGCAGACCCAGACCATTTGTCTGTATGATACCACCCTGAATGACGGTGTTAATACCCTAAAAGCCTTTGGAAGAAGAGAGTATCCCCAACCTTCTCATTTAAAGCTTTTGACTCAGTCAGTCACCAACAATATTAAACTGGGCATGCCCTCCTTGGGACAGAGGGAAGGGGTGCAGGAAGCTTTTTCTTGTTAAAAGAAGGAGAAACTGAGGCTGGAAGTCATAAGTTCATCTTGGCCCAGAATAGTCCCCATATTTCCTGGATCTCAGCTTTTATGCTAACTGCTATGCTTCTTTGTGTCAAATCTGTCTAATGAAAGAAAGTAAGGGAGGACTTCAGACAAGGATGACTGAATGGAAAGGAACTTCTGTAGTATAGCATCTTTGCAGCTGATGAAGCTACTGGAATGAAAAACAATGTTTCCTCCTGCAGTTTTGTTCCAATCACTCGCACCATTGAATTTTTGTGAATTGTTTATTTGCTGGGGTGGTGGGCAGGCTTAAAATATATTAATAATAATAATTACTATTATTATTATTATTGTATCCTCATCTCTGTTTTTCCAAAACCATTCAAAGGCATTCAACAATTCCAAGGCTTGGCCAAAATAATGTAGAGAAATGTTTACAGTTCATGGTTGTCAGCATGCACTGGCAAATTTTGCCTTAAGCCGTACAGAAACTCCTGGATAAGCAAAAAAGCCTCATTTCAGAGTGAAAGCGATAGAAGAAAAGAACAGAAATAGGACCTGGTCAGGTGCAACCCCATTTGGAAGGCTTGCTTTCAAAAGCCCAACCAGAGAGAGATCTTTTTTTTTTAATCACCTCAACGTGTTTACAAAATTTTTCATACTGGGGTTTCAGTCATAGAATGTACACCACCTTTCACCATGTGATCTTCCCACCAGAGTGAAATCTTGAAGCTGCTTTATTAATGGGAACTCATGCCTCCCTCCAGGAATTAAGTTGTAAATGAATATTTGGACTGGTAAGACAACTGCTAGGCTATGTTTAGAGGAGCAATGACTTGAGCGCCTTAGATATTGTTGTGAAGTTGACACAGGGATTCCCAAGCTAGCCCATGAGTTGGCTTGTTTGACAGAATTCCATTGCTTCTGGGGGTACATTTCCTGGAACAGATGGATCCCCCTGCCCCCACCCCCAAGTAAACAAGAAATAAAGGGTAGGTCTGTCTTTTCCTGTCCACAAAACATTTGGTCTGATTATAGCTCTGGACCCCTAGTGCTGGCTTGCTGGCCCACCCTCCCCCAATAATGAACCATCTTGTGCATCTGGCAAGAGCTTTCTGCTTGGTTTCTTTGATTAATTCATTTTTAATTATTTTATTTACTTCTTTCATCACAAAAAAATTCAAAGCCTTTTGGGCATCTGAGCCTTCCTTTCACCGAGTCTTGTAAAACGAAGTTGAGGAGCTCCTGGGAGAAGAGGGGATGCTGGCCTAGGAGAAGAAAGGACACACCAGCCCACAAAGACATTTATAAACATGGTTTGTAAAGTCAGGAGACTAAGCCTGTGACATGTGGGAATATGAAGCCTCTAACGAGTCACAGCGGCAGGACTGGACAAATAATAAAAAATGATTTGTGGAGAAGCATTGTGGGGTCATGACATCCATGCCCCTTTGGGAGGCATATCCTCATTATTTAGAGTTTGGGGTCACACTTGGCAGTGCTTATGGGCTACTCCTGGATCTACACTCAGGAATCACTCCTGGCAGGCTCTGAGTTCCTATGGGATGCCGGGGATAAAACCTGGGTTGGTTGTGTGCAAGGCAAATGCCCTCCCTGTTGTGCTATCGCTCAAGGCCTCTCGTTTTTCTTTTGTCCTGAATGAACCACTTGAGGAATTTACCCAAGATTCTTAGTGTGGGTCATGCAGGTCTCTTTCAATATTATTCTGGCTTCCAAACTGGCATTCTCACTGCCTGCCGATGTAGATTAAAATTTAGCTTTCTTCTCCCAAAACACAATTACCTGGCAAACACACACACACACACACAAACTCCCTGGAAAGGATCCATGCACAGCCCCATGTTTGTTGTGCAGTACAATAGAAGAGTCTAGAAATAGGCAAATGTGCTATGATGGAGGAATTGCTAAGAAGCTGTGGTGTGCATACACCATGAAATCAGACCATTCACTGTAACATGGATGTGGCTGAAGAGTGTCATGGTAAGCAAGAGAAGTCAGAGGGAGAAGAATTACAGAGTGATCTTTCTCAACTCTCAGAGATCAAAATAAGAGGATAGACCATACTTAGTAATCACAAACCTTCAACCTTGGAACACAGAACCATTTATCCAACAGTGGCACTTGGGGGAGAGCCTGGGGAGAAAAGCAGACAAGACTAGAAGAGGGCAGAAAAGAGAGTTATGGAAAATTTAGTGGTGGGAAATGTTCCATTTTGTAGATCAGACCAATCAGTCTGAACACTTCATGGATTCCTAAGTTTTAAAAAGTTAGATTATTCGGGGCCCGGTAGATAGCATGGAGGTGGGGCGTTTGCCTTTCATGCAAAAGGTCATCGGTTCGAATCCCGGTGCCCCATATGGTCCCCAGTGCCTGCCAGGAGCAATTTCTGAGCATGGAGCCAGGAGTAACCCCTGAGCGCTGCCGGGTGTGACCCAAAAACCAAAAACCAAAAAAAAAGTTAGATTATTCTATTAGTTGCTTAACATAATTGGTTGTCTTGGGATATCTCTCCAATAGAAAATTTGATCTGATTTTGAATAATATTTTTAATTCCCTTTGAATTAAGTCCCAATATCTTGAAGGGCTAACTGAAGGGTCCTAAGTTCTTGATAGGATAGACATGACAACCTTTCCATCATCCCCTTAATGTTGGGGGACCTCAGAAGGTCTGGTGGGATTTTTTTCTGTGTCAGTAAACTAAGCCACACAAAAGGTGGCCCTAGTTAGAGGCAGAGAAATCTCGGGCCAGGTTCTTCAAGGTTACCATCCTCGGCACTTTGACTTTGAGCCGAGCTGGTCATGTGCTTGACAAACAGCCGCATCAGAGTCCTGGGCTTTCCAGAACATGAGTCAGCCCGCCCACGGCTCACGGGATCTGCCAGTGACTGGGCATCGCCTCAGCCAACCTGGTTTAGCTTGCTGTTGGCTACGCCCCCAGATGCCACTCCCCGCCTTGGTTCTTTGCAGTCATCAGCTGGCTGCTGCTCTTTGGTCTGGCTTCACTGACTCTGGTCACAATCTGACTGTGCACTGGTTCTGGGATGCCGATTTTTCTCTTGGGGCCCTTTATCACATGTCTCAGGTAGCTCTTCCCTCCTTGATGGTATAAGAATGGGCTCTAGCTTTATATGCTGATTTTTCAATGGACCAGAGAGCCTGCAGGTAACTAGGGACCTTCTTAGTTGTTGACACAAGAGCACCTGCCTGTGCTCAGTTAGGATGTAATTGTTGTCATGAGAGTGACAAAGTCTGGTCTCTCAAAAGTCAAGGAGAAATAGCCAGGAGTAACCCCTGAGCGTCACCGGGTGTGGCCCAAAACCACCCCCCCCCCAAAAAAAAAAAGTCAAGGAGAAGAGAATATGGGAGCAGGCGGACTAATATAGTCAGATACTTTGCCTGTAGTTCACCCAAGTTTGATTACCAGCATTCCATAAGCCCCTGAGTCCCACCAAGAATGAGTGTGACTGAGTGGCTCTGAGCACAGAGCCAAGAGTAAATAAGCCCTGAACACAGATAAGTATGGACTTAAAACAACAGTAATAATAATAATAATAATAATAATAATAATAATAATAATAATAATAATAATAATAATAATAATAAAACTCTAAGATAGTTTAGAGTTTAAGGCTACCATTTGACCCCCTACATTCAGTCCCCAGCACCTTAAGTTCACTCCTAAACACAGATCCAGCACCCACTGGGTATGCCCCAAACTTTACCTCATCCCACCCCAAATAGATAGACAAGGGATATAGGCAATGGAGCTGGCACTTATATTTGAGTATAAGTCATCACAAAAGTGCTTTGGAGACAGAAAACCTGCTTGATACTGGGACACATCCCAAGACAGCATGGGGAATGCCAATAGCAGACCCATTGTTCCTACTTACAGTGTCCATCAACTAGTGCCAACTCGACATGGACTCCACTTTTTCACTCTGGTTAATTTGTAGTTCAATGGATGAACATATAATACTGATGTACTTAGATGCCAATATCCCCACCCCAAAAAGTAAGTTAAGAAATTATCCATAAAGTAATTATTTAAAACAGTTTTAAACATGGGGGTTTGGGGTCACACCCAGTGATACTCAAAAATTACTCCTGACTCTGTGCTCAGAGGTCATTCCTGGTGGTGGTCAGGGGACCTATGGGTTCTAGGGGATTGAACCATTTTTGAACCAAGGTCAGCTGAATGCCAGACAAGTACCTTAACCCTCTCTCTCTCTGGTCCAACAAACACAATGTTTATTTTGATCTTTGCAAAACACTTAAGTGTGTTCTCTTAGTGTTGTTGGACTAAATAATGTTTCTCCTATTTTTTCAGCATGAACTCAAAAATAAAATGTGTTAAAAACACACCATGTTAGAATGAGATGTGGCTTGAATGGTAGAGGACAGGTGTGTGGCTCCTAAAGAAAGAAGAAAAAGAAAAATTGGAAGTACCAACTCTACCTTTTTCTAATAATTCTGACATACGCACTCAAGCCTTGACTTTGATTGCTCTTATTCTTGAGAATGGCACTTGCAGACTTGCAGGGTAGCTGGACCTGTTTGATGTTCTTGTTCCCAAGGATGGGACTTGGGGCCTTGCAGGATAGCGGGGCCTGTTCATTTTCTAACAACAGTCTCTAACTATTTTCTGGAAGTCCCCTGTGATCATGTCATGGATCAACAGTATTGCCTCCCCTTTGACGAGCCCCTGACTTTACAGGGCTCGGCAGCATGCCAGTGACAGCATTTTGGTCTGTTTTTGTTCCACCTTGCTCAGTACTACAACAAAAACTATTTACGTTTTGCTTGAATAGCTTAAACACCATTTTAGAAGACTTTAGATTGCTTTTGAAGGTCTTTGAATGCATCTTTAGCCATCACTGGGCTTAAAATGGAAACCCCTTTTTCAGCTTATCTGTATTAAACACCTGTAAAAATCAATGGTACCGTATTTTTTCCTTATAATGCTCTGTTCCTTTAACTAATGCCAGAAATAAAGCACAATTTATTCAATCATGTTCTTTCCCCTTTGCCTGATGTTCTCTGGTAGTAAGTGGCAGAGTGTATAAGAACTCACTTCTGCTGACTTAATAGTAAATTTGCCAGGTTGGATGTTGAAATTCAACCAATTGGAGCCTAATCCTCAAGAAGAAATTTGCTGCCTTTCTTACTTATTTTCACCCATCTTCTTCATAACGAATATGCAAACGTGATTTTATTTTATTTTTTTGCAAATGTTCCTACTTACATAAACACCCAATAGGAGAGCTTTAGGTTAACTAAGGGAGGTCTTTCTGAACATTGATATTTTTTCCTGAAAATCAGAAGTCATTACATTTCTATTGAAAATATTGGGTGCTTTGTGTGAGCTTTATGCCCAAATCAGATTGATGTGTGTGCTGTTGCCCATTCCAAATGTGGAAGATTGACCATTTCTTACGAGCTCGGATAAAAAATATGATAGTAATGTCTTCTCATCATCATAAAGAGAGATGATAATGACTAAATGAAATATTTATATTATCTCATTTTATTTGATATGTTCCATCTTTTCCCATACCAAAACACTTCCTTGTGAGCAAGCATTGCTTCAGTTTAAAAAAGAAAAAAATTATAGAACTCAAGTTCATCATAGGTGGGCTCAGAAATGCAGAAATTTAACTATTTCTTTTTGTTCTCTTGAGTTTCTGATGCTTGCTCTGTTTTACAAAACGGGACTTAGGACTCATGTTTTAATATACTCTGCATCTAGACAGGTTGCATTTTAGTTTCTCTAGGCCTTTTCTGGTTGTCTGCTTGCAAGTATTGCTTTGTAGAAAATAGGTTAATCTGTAAGCATAAATACATAGGCTGGCTGGCTAGACAAATGAATAGGTGGAAAGATAGGTGGGTGGATGGCTAGATGAATGAAAGCTATATGATTGATTGATGGGTGAATAAATGGGTGGGTAGATAAGTGGAAAGAGATGATTGATAGATGAGTGAATAGGTAAAAGATAGATGACCTGATAGATATGATATCTATGTTTCTCCTCTAGACCTTCCTGCTTTCTCATCTACAGCATTCTGAAGTTTTCTCAAACTTGTGTCTAAGGCCATATTTGACCACTTACCTAAGTTTCTTTATTCCCAGAGGAAAACTGTCTTTTGTGTTGTTTCTGAGACTTAAGATAAAGAAACACTCACATATACAACCACTAAAGGAAAGAGAGGGATTGTTTTTTCACCTCACTGATGCTCTGGAAAAAGAGAAGGTTCACTCCAGAGCAGAAAAGACATACAGAAAATGTTCCAAGCTGCCTGCCTTCACTGAGTCATGTCTACATATCCCAATGTTTTGGTTATGTTTGGGGAAGCTCATGAGCTGTGAGGATGTGACCCTGGATGAGCAGATGAGCATCTCTGCCTGTTGCTAGCTCTTCATTACCTCCAGTGTTCTAATTGAGGCAGAGACAATTTTTCAGTGGAGCCCAGGCATTTGTGTTTCCCAAATTCTCTTGATCCTTTCTGCCATCTTTCTTTACTTGCCTTTGCTTACCTGGTTTAAATTGGAGTAAAGAAAGCAGACTGGTCCGTTGCCAGTTGATGCAGACAGCTGAGCTGCTGGGCTGTGTGAAGGGCAATAGGGCAATGGGGCAGGTGGCAGAATCTAGAGACCTGTGATCTTAGCTGAGTGTCTGCAGTGCCTCACTGCTGTCCCTTCTGGCAGTCTCTCCCACTCAGTGGACTTCTGGTTGACCTCCTTTGGCCTCCCCAGGGGTTTCAGTGTTCTGTGGAGGAACTTTTGCCCTGTTAGTAGTTTTGTATTAAGCCTAAAGAAAATGTTTCTGAGGAATTTTAGCTCTTCAGGAGAGAAAAAAGGTCTCTCTTCTGATTATCTTGATTTGCTTTAAAATGTTCTTACATTTTAAGTAGACATCGAAATTACTAGAAAAATGGTGCAACTGCTTGGCTTTCTTAAAATGACAGAAATATAACTCATCAATTCACCAGACAACTTTGTGGTGAATACAGATTTATTTTTATTTTTATTGGTCCTTAATCATGAGGTCTAGAGGTTTTGGGTGCATGAGAGAGTGTGTGTTTGTTACTGTAGTAAAACAGTTGGATCCTTATTCCATCCAAATCTTATATAAAAATTCGACATCGCCAACAGAAACACCGAAGAGCCTCTTTTAGATGGAAGAAACCAGCATTTTCAAGCTCATGTCCATTCCAGAACCAAGCCCACTTAGTTTTGTATATCTCGTGAACTTACCAGTAACATTTGGGTAAAATAAAAAAATATTTAAAAAAAGAACCACCTTATAGCATTGTCCTCAGAACTTTAGTCTGTTCAGCTTTAATGATGCATGGTGCCATGTATACATACATAGAGGCAAAGGAATCAGAACACTAGTGGATACTGGGCACTTTTGCCTTCCTGTGCACTCTCCCTCCTTCTTTTCTTCCTATTGAAAGAGAAAAATATATAGAAATAATAAACATCTTTCTAATAAAGAAACAGATATTCTGCATGAGGATGTGTATTGTATATGCCCTGAGTAATGGTTGGGTGGTACAGCAGTTGGGATCTGTCCTATTGCAATAAAATAGTTGTGTTTCCTTGTTAGCAGAACTGATGCCAAGGTACTAGTGAGTTCCTTCTCATTCCATGATGACCTCTACCTGGGTACCTTCAAGTTCATTAACTTATGTGTCAATAAGAACCATGAGGCTGCAAATCCAAGAACACTGAAACCATCTTTGGAGATGGTTCTAAATCTCCCTAGAACAATCCATGCCTGAAAGCTGTCTCGTTCCAGCAGTCAGAACAGGTGAGAAAGGAGGTCACAATGGGGAGAAATTGGGTGTGTTGCTAAGATTTTGAACTCTGTGACTTTTGAATTTCTGCATGGATCTATGCTGAGCACAATGGATCTCCACACCTATCAAGGATAGGAGTGACTTTCCTTGATGGCTTCCCTGCTTCTCCTCCTAAATTCATTAATATATTAGGTACCAGCAGCTCCTAGCACCTCAATATCACACAGACATGGCCAGATGCTACTCTGGTCTAGTGGGCAGGGAACTGCCCTCTTCTTGTCTTTCCCCAAACATGCTGCCTCAGAAAGTTTGATCTCAGTGTAGAATCAGTGAGGATGTACACATATGACAGATGCTGATATGGGGGATACTGAACAGAAACTGCCTTCTTCCTCTTGCACAGCTGAGCCCTACCTCCTAGCTGTCACATCTGTTCCCTATGCTTGGGTACCAATGCTGCATATCCATGAGAAGACACTTTGCATCCCCTCTATGTCATGTCACCTACACTTTAGTCCCTGTATCTTGTGACGTGAGACACAGAAAAGAACAGGCTATGTTTGGAAAGAATACAAACAAATTAGGAAAGAAAATTCATTGTGCAAACTCTGTCTCATAATAATTTTGGAGGGGGCTGTTACATTTCTCATTGACTGCTGAAAAATATTCAGAGATGCTTCCCACGTAAACCTGCAACAGTGATAAATGAAAGAAAGGAAGTGGAGTTTGGATACCATCCTTTTCCATGGGCCATGGCAGTGTGACCAGGAGAAGCCTCTCTGTCAGATCAGGTGGAGAAATGTGCCCCTCCAAGTTCAGCGTCCTGTTAGTGTCCCACTAGTTCTCCAGTCCTAATTCCAATTCTTTATCAGTATATGCAGCCAGGATTCAAGGCTACCAGGAATGAACCTGACTGTCCATTGTGCCTTATTATGAGAACTGCTGCCTCCAGAATCTTTGTATAGGTTCCAGAGTGACAGAATCAAGTTCACACTCAAGTCACTGGCTGCCCCAGATTATTTTGAAATCCCCAATATTTGTCCAATCAAGACAGAAAATCTGAGGGTGGGCTAGGCTTCCTCTTTACAAAGTTTCAGCTAAAAATGAAAAGGCACCCCCCTGCAGTTAATTCCCAGGGCAGTTGTCCAGAAGGTGCTGCAAAGCAATCTGAGATGAAATGTATTTCCAGGGGAACTGGGGTTGCCTCACCTTCTTTCAAGGCAGTGTTTGCTTCCTGCTGGTTCCTCCAGGAAGCTCATCCACAGGGCTGGACTGGAGTGTGTTGAGCAGAGGGGCCTGACCTGTAGGGTGTGTTCATTTCAGTTGATGAAATGAAAATTTCCTATTCTTTTGCATTGTCATGTCTGGCCCTGGCTTGGCACAAAGCAGTGTAAATAACGAGGACCTTATTTCACAACCTTCCTGTACCACCTTTTTGTTTTATGACAAAAGACAGTTAATTAACATACGAGCTGCCAGCGAGCCGCCTTCCCCCAATGCGGGGCTAATTATGTATTCTGTTGCCCGTGACTCTAGTCATAAGGTAATTGGCTTGCAGCAACATGACATTTCAAATCATCTCTTGAAATGACATCAAAAAGCCAGCCTGTTTTGTTTTGATAGGGGGAACAATCAATTTGATAAGTGGTAACACAGCTCATTGTTTCACATTAATTAGACTAATTGCTGCGTGTTAGCCTCCTCGATCCACAGAACTTGTAGAAGACAAAGGCGGTGGCCTTTCGCCTGCCTGGTGTGTGTGGTTCCACTCGCCTGCACAGACTGGAGCATCTAAAGCAGCCAACAGAGCTGTTAGGAGGCGGCCTTGCAGGAGGCTGGGTGTTAACATGCCTTTCATGTGTTGTGCTTAATACACTGCCTTTCAATTAGACCAGCCAGGCTCCCAGGTCCACTGAGGAAGCTAGGGATACCTCCATTTAAAAGCCGATTCCCCAGTGTTGGGTTAGGATTTAGGAAGCTGGAGCAGGCTCCCTACCTTTCTGAATTTCTTCACTGCCACAGAGATCTACTTGCACTTCTTGGTACTGTTCTGCACATAAATACACACTACCCCTGGTAGTTCAAAGTTTACTCCTAGTTCTGTGGCATTGCTTAGGAGATTCTAGACAGTCTTAGAAGTTAAATTGGGGACAGTCACCTGCAAATCAAGCACTTGCACCCTGGCACCATCTCTCTGACCCTGGGCATAGATGTCTTTAAAAAGATAAATAAAACAGCCACAATAAAAATTTAAAAAAGAATAAATTACAGAGATAAACAAGCATGCAGTTCACAAAATTTTAATTTGCGTTAACTTGAATATTTTCTATAATTGTTCAAAAAAGTTATTAATCGTTCACTATTGCTTTCAGAATTGCATGTTATTTATTGTGATAATAAATAATTTGAGCACTTCTCAAAAAATAAATAAAAGACTGACATAAAATAAATAAAGGTCTATGGGGCCAGAATGATAGCACAGTGGGGAGGGCATTTGCCTTGCATGTGGCCAATGTAGATTCTATCCCCAGCATTCCATAGGATCCCCAGAGCCTGCAAGGGATGTTTTATGGGTGCAGAGCCAGGAGTAACTTCTGAACATAGCGAGATCTGGCCCCCAAACCAAAAATTAAAATAAAATAATAAAGTCCCAACACAACACAACCCCAAACTACATTTTTTTCTTTCTGATTTCAAAAGAGTCTATGATCCAGTAATCCAACCATGGTCCCAATAGGAAAAGAACCTTTTCTGGCCTGCAAAGGCAGCCTTGTAATTGGACAGATGCTGCTTTTGTTTATGTTTGGAAAGCCCTGAGGGAACCCCTTGGTCCTGGGGACCCTGAGGACCCCAGCTGCTGGCTCTTGCCACTGGCAATCCCAAGCCTTTCCCTTGTGACTTGCCTGGACTCTTGCTCACAGCAGTGCGTGAGATTGTGTTACGAGGCCGCTGATGCAATGGAACAGAAGCACTGTCCAAGGCCACAGCCGCCAGGCCTTAAAGCCCCGTCTCCCTGCCTGTGTCACTCTCACGCTGTCGAGTGATCCACACACACCGTGGGCATGTCACTGACCGACTGAGCAAAGGTGCAGATGGGTCCCGCGCTGGCGGCACCCCTGCCCGGCTCCAAGGTTGTTCTCTGTGTGACGTGGGAATGAGTCTCAGTCTGTGAGTCGGCCTGGCAACCCAGGTTAGCCAGCGAGTCATCTGCTTGGCTCAGGGCTGGATTTCACAGAAGCCTGACTTTCATCAGTGGTCGCCTCTGCTCAGGGCTCTGCAGCTTGCATCCAAGGCTTAGTTGGCACATGGCTGTGGTGTGCAAAGGACCCTCTGATTCTCTCTAGTGTCTCCAGCTGGCCCAGAGAGGTGCCAGGAAGTACAGCAACATGCACATATAAGTGGCTTTTTTTGTTAGATACACAGCTCTGTCTTACACACCCCAAAATTGTAAGTACTATGTTCATCCATGTGTGATTGCTTCTGGGCTTTTTCATGCAGGGATAGAGGGGAACCTGCCTTGAAAAAGGCATTGAAATGCTATAAGGAGGAGGATGTGCTGATGTATATGGTGGCATCTTGGAGGTTGTGGGAAGAAAAGGGAACAGGAGCATCCATATCTGCACCAATTAAACCATATTTTATCTCTCCTTTAAATAAGTGTTCCTTTAGCAGAACTTCTAAGTACATGCATGTTTGTGGCAGGTTACATTTGCCCATTAGAACAATAAATAACAAAAACCAAAAAGCCTGGTGCATGGCATAGCAAAGGCCCACAAGACCGATTGCTACAAGTTCATAAATCTTCGGTGACTCTTTCAAACTTGGCAAGGGATTGTGATGTAAGTGTGCTAATGTGCTGATTTTTCCCTGGAAAAATCTAAAGTTTCTTCAGAAGGTAGATAAGGGCGATGAAGTAAAACATGGGGGAAAATAGTTTAAAAGATGGCAGCCCTTTGGCATGTGGTCAAAGTTTTGATTCTGCTTACCCAAATATAAGTTGGAAGCAGCTTAGTTAGTGTATCAGTGAACAACTTCTCTGTTAATGGTGCTCTTGTCTTGGGTGCCTTGTTCTAAGAAAGGTCAGATTAGCTCAGCTCAGAAGCACTCGTTTCTGGTAAACTGGCCTACTGGCCTGTGATTTTCAGTTTCTTCCTGAATGTGAGACGAGTTATTGATGAGACATTGCTACTTAACCCAGATTTAAAAAAAGGAATAAAAATGAATTTAGTTGTTATGCACTGACAGAATCATTCTGAGATTGCCTCTTGCCCTTCAAGTGCAAAGGTAGAACCTGAAGCTATTATGGTGTATGTATGTATTATTTAGGTGTGTATGTAGATGGGGAGTTACTGTTTCATGATTCTGGATTTGGAATAAAGGAGGAGGGGTGGGGAAGAGACATGAGAGGAGATTATAAAAATCTAGAGAACTTTTGGGCCACTCTTTTGCTTAACTCAAAGAGGCCTATTCTCTGTTTCACAGAAGCTTACCAGAGAAAATACCATAGCAGAAAATTAGAGAGCTCATGAGTGGAGAAGAAGGCTGCAAATAGGTAATTTCCACTTAGGAAAAAAAATAAGGATCACAGAAAACCAGGGCTTGGGTGGGAGAAAAAAAATGTGAAGTTGGAATGACTTCTAAATAGGAATGTTGGCCAAGGTATTTAAAAACACATAGCATACTGTGGGGCAGAGGATAGATTGCTAAGTGCAAAAACTAGATATGCCTGACAATCCCCACCCTACCTCAAATCCTTTTTATTATGTTCAAAGAGACTACAGCGAAGTATATAAAAAAGGAAGAAATTTTAGGAACAATTCTTTGCTTGGGTTTTCACAATTGACTGGCTTTTCTGTTGTGACTGGCAGTTATAGTCCTTAACCTCAATGTCAGTGGAGCAGAGTTAAGTACATTGGTGACCATCACTGATTCAGGATATTAAATGTCCAGTGGGATGGGGTGGGGACACTAATGAACCCCACACTTTGGCAAGTCCTTGCTTCTAGGAACTGGTCATGAGATGCTTTTTGAGAGAAATCAGATCACTGTAAATTCTAAAGTTGGAACATTCTCTAAATATGAATGTGGAATTCTAGTTGTTGATGTGTATGTTCTTTGCATGGGTTGATTCTCATAGAGATTGTGATGATTCTCCTGATGAAGAATATTTTGGAGAGGACCTGTGTTTTCTTCTTTCATGCTCACCTGGAATATTTGGTGGTGGGTTGACAAAGGCAGCGATCCCTACCCTACCCTGTGTTCCTCAATTCTCCTCTTTTATCAGCATAGCCTCTTGGAATGACTACAAAGAACCTGACCCCCATTCAACAACGATTCATGTCCAAGAAATAAAATCTCTCATTTATAAGTCACCATGGAATGTCACTCTTTTCCATCATGGTGCTGGGCTCTGAGGAATGTCTGCCAGAGAGCCAAGATTGTATTCTCCTTTGGTAGATTTTATTTCCCCTCTTAATGACAGACTTCCTAATCTGTCATATTCTTCTAACAGAATCAGACATAGGTATCCATCAAGAGGTTCAGTAATAAAGACCCTGTTCTGAAGTTAACATTCTGGTGCCACCATTTTGAATTGCCTCATCATTTTTTTTAATAAAAGTTTCTGCATCTTCATTTGGGGCCTCAGATTATTGTATTCAGTTCTGAACATTATTATTTTAATTTTGCCCAGGACTTCTATTTTGTTTTCCACAATAACTTTTAGTGGCCCTGTTAAGCATCCTATGGGCATGATCAGGCACTCAGTAACCACACACCAAGTGGGGTTTGACATTCGAGAGGCTATATCCAGGCTACTTGCTCCAACTTCCCTGCTATTCTCAGTTTGAGCTAGCTCACTCTGCACACTGTTCTCTTGACGAAAGGTACATTGGTGTTTTTTGGATCCCCAAGGTCCCTTCTGTCCTTGCATGGATTTACTTCCCTTACTTTTTATTCAGCTTCATATTTCTACTCCCCTAAGCAGAAAGGTTTTCTTGTGGGATGTATACAGTTTCTTTTATTGCACATCTATTCTTATATCTTACCTGCCACCCCACAAAACAACCAGCTCTTAAAGGTAGCATTGTCTCTTCCAAACCCACTGACTCCCATGTTCTGATACATAGTAAATTATTTGAATGTGTTAAGTTAGTGTATTAACAAACCCATCATTACCAGCACTGTCAAGAACACTCTGGGTTCATCTTTCTCTTTTCTAGTATTCTTCTGTAGGATTCTACTAGTGCAACAGACAGCCTCTCCCAGATACAAATAGGCCAGAAAGCAAGGAAACTCACTTGTCTCTGGGACAGAAACTGGTTCCAAGATTTTAAGACTTTCATGGAAGTTTGTTGGATTTCATTGTGCAAGACACAAAAGTAAAATAAAATACTTGATGTAATTTCTAGTCTGTTTAATCACTTTCCTACTGTTTAAACTCTTGTCCTGGTATCTTAGAAATTGTCTTTTATGAATTGGTAAAACCGAAAGAGCAAACCTAACTTTTAGATTCAGTGGAAAATGATGGTGGTTTCTAGAAGAAAAATGAGAACCTGGAAGGAATGAGAGTGCTCATCTGGAACTTTGGGGAGAAGAATGATGAACAATTACATACCAATAAGTGGGTGAATCCATAATGAAAATTTCTTAGCATAAATTTTGTAGCATGATATATAAGTGTGTCCCCAAATGGGTGTTAACCTGCCTAGTAGAGAGACTGGAACAAAATAAGGGTATGATATTAGCCTCAAATGCAATTGGTGAGTGGGTTCTTCCTTTGTTCGCTTAAAATAAGGTAAACTTACAGGGAGATGCTGAGTAATCTTTGACTGTAAAGGGGGCTATAGGTCAAATAAGTTCGAGAACCTCTATTGAAAACCAACATTAACTCAATAAAAGGAATCTTTTTTCAAGCTCAGGGGGTTATAGGTCGTTAACACATGGTTTATTCCCCTGCTCCCTAGACAACAGAGAATTGTGGATAATGACTGGTTGTGCTGTTGTTAGTGGGCAGAGGAGGGAGCTAGTTAATTTTGTGCAACAGACATGATAGATCTTGGGAGCATAAGATCCTTGCTAAGGCAAAGTCTGGCTGCCACCAGATCCTCAAAGGAACCTCTGGTCCAAAAGTAATTAAAGAGCCCTCTTGGGTATTTTCTATTTGAGAATATGATGTTTCTTTCTTATTGGCGCAGAATACTATTTCCAGTGACTTTTTATTTCATAAGAAAGAGCAGTTTAATCATGTCAACTGTGCCATTTCAAAATTGTCTCTCCTATGAGCTCAATTTGGTGGAAGTATGAGTTCAAATTGGGTGCTTTTCAAGGTTCTACTTACCCTGCACTCTGTCTTCTACCTGCCTTATCCATGTCTTCCAGGTCCAGTGAGTCACCAGGATGGCAGTTATGAGTGGGTGAGCCACACACTCCACAGTTCCAATCTCCGCCCAGGTTCTGCATGGCTTCTAGACTCCATATCATTACTGTGCTTAGAGAATTGGTAGCCAGTGCTACCAAGTTGCTAGTGCTTTCCTGACTAGGGAGACAGCTATGTGGAGTGTTGTTATGTTTTCAGCAAAGGTCATCTGTTTTATTGGGTCAGATGTATCGTCTGACACAGACTCATTTACAAGAGAATTTTAGGTCTATTTTTTCCCATTTGTAGCAAGTTCAGATGCTTGTCTTTTAAATTTAGGCCATTTCTGTTGAAAGGGATGAGAGTCCTCCTACCCATCCTGCATGATAAGTCAGAATATTTGGATTTACAAAGACCAGTGGTTTCTAGTGGGTCTCCCTTGCCGTAGAATACTATGTGATGTGAGTGACTTATGAAGGAATATTTCCCAATTACCAAAAAATAAAGCATCTGTACCTTCACTGATGACTACACTCAACTTGGCAGGGAGTTCTGGCACGATCTGTCTTGCTCCTTCTAGTTTATGTTTGTATGGAGGATATGAGCTGGGCCAGAGGTGAAAAGAAGCAACATTTTGTCCTTTGGGTGAGATTTTGTCATTTCTTTATTGATGTATTAACCCTTCATGTGGGAGCTGGAGTGAGAGAAAGAGGACAGTGGAGAATGCACTTGTCTTGCAGACAGCAGACACTGATTCCATCCCTGGCACTGCATACTGTCCTAGAGCACCACCAGGGGTCACTCCCAAGCATAGAACCAGGAATAGCTGCTGAGCAGGGCTGGATGTGGACCAAAACCAAATTAAATTATAAAATATATGACATAGTCTACTTATTTCTTTATTTGAATCAAATATATTAGATGTAGTTAAGGAACAGAGCTGTCAATTTTTTCTGCTAGTCTGCTGATTGAAGATTTCCCTTCACCTTAATGCCTTGGAAGAAGTTCTCACATTTTTGAGAAATAAGCGCTCTTTGTCAAGCAAAGCAAGAATCAAAGCTTTTTTCTCACATGAAAATTAACTGGACCCGAGGTTCATCATTGTATTGTCCATTTGGGCTTTAGTATCTTTAATATTTTAGTTATTTGTGTTTCAAATGAAAAAAAAAGGTTCAAATTCTTGACTTCATGAGCTGCATTATCTTGTCAACAGAGGAGGGTAGAAGGAAGAAAACAGCTTTTTCCTGGCCCTGTTTCTCCCAGAAGGGGAAGGTTAGAGATAATTCAGGTTCACAGTCTGGAAACTGGTGGTCCTTACACACCATCCAAGCAAATGGTTGTACATTGAAATATTGTCTTTTTCAACAATGCAGTTTGAGCTACTTCTTGGGAAAGTTTCAATGGTGTGAAGCATTCCATTTTCCTTGTTTCTTATACAGCGTAAGTCCTTTTCAGTATATGCTGGAGTCACAACTTCAGTAACTCTCTTCTAGAAGACAATGCTATCAAGAAAAAAGAATTGCTCGGTAGAAGGTAAAGAAACATAGTCAAATGAGTATCAACCTGACCAAACGTGTCCTAGGAGATACATCCTGAGTTCTCTACATGGCCATGGGTTATTGTTCCTTTTACTATAACTATGCACTAGAGGAATAAATTAAAATGTGGGGGGGTTGGTAGTTTGGACCTGAAGGATAGAAATAGAAGGAAGTATCTCTCCAATCAAAACATAGCGTCCATATGTGGCAGCTGAGGAAGTATTGGATTCATGACTTTCCCCAAGTTATCAAATTATCAAAGGATGCTTCACTCTCAGGAGGTTTTTCTTAGGTCACAGTGAATTTAACTCTTCTGTTTCTTAAAAACCAAGGCCTATGGGAATTGGTTTCTGTTGCACTTACGTCATCCTTTACTCTTTCCCTTCATGGACCATGTTCTCACTGATGAGGCCAAGTTTTTGTCTGTAATCATGAATGCTTATAAGGCAGGAGGCCAAGGCTTCCTAAATGGCTCACTGAGCCTCATTGTAAATTTATATTGAGTCCTTAATGGTGGGTGCAGTTTAAAAAATTGGAGCTTCTGAAAGGTGATCTCATTTCAGATTTTTTTTTCTTTTATATGCTCTGGGTTAAACCACATTATTTAAAAAATCCTTAGTTAAGCCAAATGTCTGAAGTGTAATTGTCATTAAATTTATTTTAATTATAAAAACAGGAAGGATATGATCATTCATTCAGAAAATGGGTGTTTTTCTGCAGTATCCTTAGACATAGTGCTAACCCTACAGAGAGAAGTATTTCAAATATGTGTGGCTCAAGCCCACTTTTCAGAAAGAAATTGCTCTGTGCTCCCACCAGACACTTCCTTTCTTTTTTTTTTGATGGGGTACACCCACAGACACTTCCTTTCCTTTTTTTGGGGGGTACACCCAGCGACACTCAGGGTTTACTCCTGGCTTTGCACTCAGAAATCACTCCTGGGAGGCTCAGCTGACTCAGATGGGATGCCAGAGATGAAACTAGGGTCCATCCTGGGTTGGCCATGTGCAAGGCAAATGCCCTACCACTGAACTACCATTCTGCCCCCCTGGACACCTACTTTCTTTAAGTGAGCTAGCAGAAACCCCAAAATTTCCTTGGGGTACATTTGCACTACTATTGGAAAATGGCTACAATTATGTCCTTCTAAATTCTTCCATTTTGCTCAGTTTGGAAGTCACTGTCATAGATAAATAAGCCATGGCTCATCCTAAGGTCCCATGAGAAGAAAGACAAAAATCAGACACACAGCTCTAGACTCCCTTTTTTTTGGGGGGGTGGCACACCCGGTGACGCTCAGGGGTTTCTCCTGGCTATGCGCTCAGAAATTGCTCCTAACTTGGGGGAGCCATATGGGACGCGGGGGATCTAACTTCGTTCCATCCTAGGCTAGCACCTGCAAGGCAGATGCTTTACCACTTGATGCCACCACTCCAGCCCCCCCCGCCCAGTTCCTTTTACTATTTAGCAGATTCTATGTGGATCCAAAAGTTTGCTGGTGTGAAAAATATGCCTGTCTATTATCTCACTCCCTTTCTATGTCAGCCACTAGGGAGCACTTCATTGTTTATTCAGGCTCTGAGTCTCCTGTGAGGTGGCCTTAAGTAGGGAATTTCCAGGTGTCATCCAGGGCATGAGCAATGACTGTATTCCCAAGTTGACTTGCTCAGCTTTTCCTGGACCATTACTGTTCCTTCCCAATGACTCTTCCATATGGTGGCTCACAATACGGTCGCTGGCTTCCCTGTGATATGAGTGGAAGAAAAAAAAGCATATATAGAAGTGTGGAATGTTTTTAATAACTATATATTAAAATATCATATTCCATGCTTTTTCTGAGTTAACAGAGTTGGTCACAAAGATGAAATCTGATGCATGGTAAAAGGGACCTATGCCAAGATTTGCCAATGGAAGTACAAGTCATAGGAAATTGTGTGATGGCTCCTACCCACAGTCTTTCATCCAAATATCCACTTGCTGTTTCCAAGTGAGAAACAAAGAAACACAAGCAAAAATCATCCAAATGCTTGCCAATACCCCCAGTAATGGGGAGTTGTGAAGAAAGGACTGTTATATTTAGAAGGGAAGGTGGTAGAAAAGCAATGAATATGGACTAGCCCAACGAGAAAATTAGCCTGGATTATCTGTCTAGGAAATGTGAGACATAGAAATTCTGAATTCTAGCAGTCTGACATGCACCTGATTTTGTGAAGAAAAAGATTGACAATTACCAATCACATTCCAGTGAGCTGCAGAGTAGGAGTGATCTGCTTTCATTCAGAATTTTTGGGGTCTGGTGAAAATTCCAAAGAGAAGAGCGTGAGAGACTGTATCTGAGTGTGTCTCCTCTATGGTCCTGATGGTGGGGCATCAGTGTTAGCTGAAGCTCTGTGATGTTTTTCCCCCCAAGAATCACTTTCAACAAACAGATTCAATATTGAGTTTGTAAGGAAATTTATGAATGCTTTAAGACCTTGATAAATTTACATATTTATCAAAGATAGAAGTGCTGGTCTTAACTGACTTTTTTTTTTTGCATAGAAACAGAATTCAGTTAAATGATATTGATCTGTTGCTTCTAACCTGTCTACTTCAAATATGTAAGAGAGTCCTAAGCAGATATGAGCTTAACCCTTTACTCCCAAATACTTGTTTTGAATAGAGATTAAGGATTGTAAGTCATGCCCCTCTGACTTTTGCCTAGTTTAGCTAGGTGAAAATCTTGCAAGGATTAGGCAGAAATTATGTGTGTGTGTGTGTTTGTGTGTGTGAGAGAGTGAAAGTAAGAGAGAAAGAGAATGAAAGTAAGAGAGAAAGAGAGAGAGGGGGGATGGAGGGAGGGAGGAATAAATTACCTGGATATTACTTTCCAGTATAGCCCTTATTCTCAGACTGACTTTGAAACCTCATTTAGGGCTGGATATAGAAAATAGGCCAATGTAGGACATGATATGAAATGAGATATTTAGAAAATCACATGCTCGTGTCACCGAGCTAAGGAATAATACGACAGCACAGCCTGCATATGTCTTAGTTTCTTCCAATGGGTCTAGATGTTATTAAAGGTTCTTGGAGCTCCAAAATAAACTTGGTGTATTTCTTATATTTTTATAGGAAGAAAATCGAGTTGACAGTTAGTGGAACTAATTGTGATTTTTGTGTATGTGGATGAAATATACGTGCACAGAGGTATGGTTCTTAGCCATACCTTTTAGTCTGTTCACAGGACGGATTGCCCCCTTCTGATACAGTGGAATAAATCTACTATGAACACAGAGAGGGAATAGGTAGTGTCAGGAATTGAACCAAGGTCTGCCACATGCAAGGCAAACACAATGCTCAATATACTCTCTCTCCTACACCTATACCATTTTTAATACACCTAGAGTAGACAAAAATTGAAGTATATGTACAATAAGTACATATTGTCAATAACAACATTCTGGGGGTGGTTTGCTTTTGCAGACTGATTTATGAGAGTTTATGAGAGTTTTTCTGAGGGTCTGTGGCCCATTTATTAAGCAATAATGACATGTGTCTGAAAGTTTTGCAAACACTCCTTCCTGAGCCCCAGTCTTGCTTTTGATGGGGTGTTTTCTACATGCTTCCTAACGGCTATGCCATTTCCTCTTGGAGAATGCTTTCAGCTTCATGTATTAGGGAAACCCTTCTTGATTACAAATCAGCATGTGAAATTCCACTTCTCAGCAAGCTTCGAGGTAAATTTGGGTTGAGATTCTGGGTCAACATCTCTGAGTCCTTCTGCCAGCCTATTCGGGTCATGGGCCTCAGCAAAATGTCTCCATAGAACAGTGTCTTTAGCACATATTCACTGCCCTCAGGCAATCCCGAATAAGGAAAGTGAAGAAATGGGCCTTTTCTACACTAAAAAGAAGGTTCAAAGGGCTTTGTAGGCATCGTGGGCAGTTTCCCTGGCACTTTGTGTTTCCATGAGCTCCAAGCAGGAAGTAGTCCCTGGATACCTGTAGGCAGGCCAATAAAGTAAAGCAAACAAAAGCTGCCCAAATGAACCTCTGCTAATTAAGATCTACCAATAAACACCCCATAATTCTACTCTTCAATTCTTACGTACAGTTTGCTTCCCAAAATTCATCAATCGGCCCTCTTTCCTTTGTCCTGATCCTCCTCCTATAGTCAAACACTTTAAATATTTTCTAAATAATGCCTTATTTTAAATTTTGCATCATAATTCTCTTCCAATATTGTATGTCTTTTCTAGTTTACACAGACTGAAGGGTTAGGGAGATTTAGTTCTCTGTCTCTTTGATGCCCACTTTCACTCAGTAGAAATAGACAGAAATGATTTTGTCCAGTCTCCAGGTGGAGAATAAGGTAGCAAAAGGGCGACTTGCTTTCTCAAGGCCCCTCACTGCTCAGTGCAGTTCAGGAACTGAGTGGTTGATGTTAATAGGCTTCTATTTTTTGTTTTTGTTTTTGTTTTGGGGCCCTGCACCTAGCAGTGCTCAGTGGTAACACCTGGCTCTGCACTCAGGAATCACTCCTGGCAAGCACAGAGAACTACATGGAATGCTGGCAATTGAATCTAGATTGGCCACATGCAAGGCAAGCATCCTACCTGCTGTACTATCGCTCCAGCCTGGCTCCTATTTTTTTTTTCAAATTTTTTCCTATTTATTCCAGAATGTAGTGCAGAATTAGGAAGTTGCTTAACAAGCTATTTGCTTCTTGTGGGAAAGACTTAATGAAGACTTGGCTCTGTGTGGACCCACATAGGATAGATAGAGGGATCTAACAAGGGATAGACATGCTATGTCCAAGGACTCATGGATGACCAAAGTTTCCATTTCTGCCCAGAGAAAGAAGCAGAGAACAAAGTCCAGGTGCCAGTATTTTCTTGTTAGTTAATCAAGAATTAAGTTGCAAAATTACCAATAATCAAAGGCATGAGCCCTGTCTTGGGTCCTATTGGCTGCAAACCTGAGAGATGCATAGGATATTCCAGCAAAGAACAGAATTGGATAGATAAATGGTGTTGTATGCCACAGATCATAAAATTCAGCACTTTGGCCTAGTTAAGCTCTGGGAAATTTTCCCTTGCCCTTTCTCCTTTGGGGCCCAGCCTTAAGGGAGGGAAGTTGGAAAAAGAAGTTTGTTATCCACCATGTGTTTCTATGTGCATGAAAAAAATAAGACTTTGGGAAGCAAAGGAGCAACCTAAAATCCCGAGCACCACTTGCACCCCATTTTAAAGACTGAATAGCAGTGGGTCCCTTTGATGTTCCAGAAATAATACACAGTCTTTGGGCCTCAGGCAACTGATCTTTAAAAACCTTTCAAGATTTCATTGCATTGCACAGATAGTCTTTTTTTTCTAGATGCAACCCCTTCACTGCCTCCCAGTCAGGGCTCAGTCTGCTCAGTGCCCTGACCACTTCCAGCATGCAGAAAAACATGCAAAATGTTACGAAGTGTTGTCATGCTGCCGGTGTCCACTTAGCGACGGCCAACAAACAGGTTTTAAATAGACCAGCTCAGTTCATGACAGTATTTTCCATCTGGGTGTGTTGGGGTGTTTTTCCTTTGCCACATGGAACATGGGCAGAATGTGGTTTCCAAGGTTTTGATGACACTTGCTGTCACTTGCATTGGTGGCATGTTAGAACATTCTATTTGAGCCAGGAACAGAGCAAGAAGCAGAGTGCTTTTAGGGAAGAGGCAACTTGTCTTGCATAAAAAAGCAGTAGGTTAAACCATTGATCCCTGCTGGATTTTCATTGGCTTAACCCAATTTTTTCTGCCTCTTGCTTGATGTTATTCTTACCACTGAGGCAGGCTTTTACCTCTGACCCAGAACAGAATGTCCTGGTCAAGAAAAAGTTTACAAAAGGAGAATTTTCTGGCTTTGCATGCAACCAACCAGGATTCAAACCCTTACACCTCATAGAGTCCTGCAAGTTTATGCCAGGAGTGTCCTCAAAGCACAGAGGCAGGAGTAAGCCCTGAGCACAGCCAGGTGTGCCCCCCAAACCAAGCAAACAATAGAATGTCATGCATGTGCAATTCAGGGAGCCATGTCTAAGCCTGCATGCTGTGCCTCAATGACATGAGGATGTTTGGAAATGGGGTTCTGTAAAGGTGCCCCAGTTCAGCACAGTCTTCTTGAGCATGTTGTGATTTTCTTTGTTGGCACTTCTGCCTTCTTATTCCTCCTCATATTTGCCTGCTTCTCTGCCTCCTGCCCTTTCCTCAACAGAGAGTCCATCAGTTCTGTGTCTTGTTAAGCCCACACCCAGCGCCTTCATTCTCTTTCCAATGCTGTCTTGGGTCTCTGCGCATTTGTCATGAAAATAGACACCGACAATTGGAATTCTAAGAGTCTGGTCCTGTCATGGGGAAATTTTGCTCGCTTTTGTGTCCCTGTAGATTTTTAAATTCTAAAGGAATTTGATTTTTTTTAAGTCTTGTTAAGTCTCTACTTTTTATTCTGGGCACTGAGGGTCTTCCTTGCTGTCTGGGTAGTTCTGCAGGCTTTGGCTGCAAACATTTGGACATCAGCTCAGAACATGAACTCAGATGGAATGTTTTGCAAGTGCTCTCTGCTGGTTCATGGGAATCCTCATCAGACTTGGTGGAGAATTGTTTCATGATAGGAACTGAAATTACAATAAAGAGAGATAGTCAAATTATGTAAAATCAGAGGCATAAATAATTCAGTTCTCAACTGGTAAGTTTTTTATTTTCTTTATTGTGGAGGGGGAGATTTGGGGTAACAGGGAGGAGGAAGAGAGGAAATTAAGGCTAAAGTGTTGTCTTTGAGCACCAGAGAACACTCAAAGAAACGTTGAGACTGTTGTCTGTTCTAGAATTCCATAGCATTGTGGAAGTCAAGAATTTTAATCTCATGCTTGATAAATGTGTTTTATCACAGGTTTGAGGATAAGTGTGTGTTTTTCTGTATTGACAGTATACATGGGTGGGGTTTTATTTCTTATGATTTGTGAGATGGAACTTGGATGGTGCACAGTGGAGAAATAAAATGAAGGCCCCAGCAAGGAATTTATTTTAATCTGAAGCCAAAGTTATTCTTCACATAAAGAAGTCTTAGCTACAATTAGCAATAATATCATGAATATTTTAAACAAGTTAAGAAAGCCATGGAAAATGAGCAAAAGGTGTTAAATGATTGAGAAAACACTAACCACTGGAGACAGAAAAAGAAGATGTTAATTATGCAGAAGTTCCATATGATAAAGGAAAGGAGCTCTTAGCTGGTGATGAGAATAGATGGACTGTTTGATGGAATAAAATTGCACTTCTTCAGGAAAAACTCTAATAGTCAAAAGAAAAAAAACAAGAAGCAAGACACATGGACTGGACAGTAACTGGTCAAATTGATTGTGTCTTTGAACACAGCCAAATTTACTATGCCAGAGGTTGGGGCAATAATATAGTGGGTAGGACCTTGCATGGGTCCAACATAGGTTCTATTCCTAGTAATCCGTATGGTCCTCTGAGTCTGCCAGTAGTGATTCCTGAGGGCAGAGTCAGGAGTAAACCAAGAACAGATGAGTTATGTACCCTATGTGTTTTCTTTCTCATTCTGGTTCTTGGACAGAAGTTGTATAGAATTTTATAAACCTACAGTGGGTCACACCTTGAACTAAACAGAGTCTGAGGCATATCAGAAGGTTCAGTCAGGTGGAGGCAGAAACCCTAAGGTATGTTTTCTGGAAAGGTCTCTCAAGATACAACCTTGCACCCTAGATCTTGAAAAATTATAGAGACATTGTCCATGCATGTGTAAACACATGAATATCCTCATCGGGATGGAAGCCCATTAATAATATATAAAGAGTGGATGAGATGCCTGAGCATTGCCTGGTGTGTGTCCTGGTAAGCCCCAAGTAACCTCCAGACCCCAAAAGTAGTCTGATTCATCCAGCCTAGCTAGCCGCAGAGTATAGACAGTGCCACTCTCAAGCTCCCTGAGCCATGCTTCTTTCCCACACCCCAACTAGACCTACAATGAATATGGGTCTGAAGATCCTAGAGGTTCTGGGGTGGATTGTGCTTTTGGAACCACTGAGGGTTCTTTGAGCAGAAATTTTGAAACAAGTGTGCAGGGAAATGACATTGGGGCTGTGATAGTGTAACAGTGTCAGACCTCATCTTTGGGAGCACTGAACATCATGCTGACTAAACGTACTAAACATGCTAAAATAAAATATTGATACTAGTAATTATGCAGCTCATAAAAGAGTTCTGTCTTGACAAGCATTCCTATATATGTGCATCTATACCCCCTATGAATATTCTGTACATATATATTCATAGACAACATATACAGAGAAGTATATATTCATTCTCAGGTATGTATATTTATATTTGCATGCATAAATACCTTATATACTCACACAAACACACATATACACACATAAAGGCCTATTGTGATTATCCCTATTCCATAAAGATGGTTACTCTGCAAGAATCTTTTAGCCAGTGAATTTTGGTGAGCTTGAAGAATCTGAGAAAACAGAGTTTGAAGACTTTCATAGTGCAATTGAGATATATAACTGAGCACACCAAGGAAATGAATTCTAAGTTCTCAGCCCGCAGGTATCTCAGAAAGGCTAAAAGTGTTTTCAAACTATACAGAGCTCCCCGCTCCTTACCCACCTCCCTTTGTGCCCTGGGACCATCCCACCAACTTCATCTGATTCTAAGATGCTTTCTAACTTAATGTAACAGAAATGCATGAGATGAGTTCTTTTATTCTATCTTTTTGATATTTATATTTGATTATATAGAGTGAGGATGTCAGTGAGCTAGAAAATTTTTTGAGGAGAAAATATTACCCCAAATTTTTCAATGATTCTAAAGGCTGAAGGTCCATTCGTGCCACCAGGGCTCTCTTCTTTGCAACCTTACATTTCCTGTCCCTTTGCCTGCATGTTTGTTTTATGTAATTGTAAGGTGAAATACAGTGAGTGTAAACCTACAGTTGTCAAGGATCTCACATGGATTTTTGTTTTGATTTATTTTATTTGTTTGATTTATTGTGTATGTTTTTGTTTTGTTATGGTTTGTTTTGAATTGAACCTTTTAATTTTTATTTATTTATTTATTATTATTTTTTTCTTTTGGTGGCACCATTGGTGTTCAGGGCATGAACTACTGGCTCTGTGTTCAGGGATCACTACTGGTGGTGCACCAAGGACCATAGAGACATTGAAGATTGAACCCAAGTCAGCCACTTGCAAGACAAGTACCCTGTCACTATTGCTATTGCTTCAGACCTGGGTCTCATAGTTGGAAAGAAGAATAAAGGAGAGAGTATGCACCCATTCTGGATTTTTGTTAATGATAATCATTAGCCCTTTTCTGAACTATCGACAATACATTGTGGCCTCCTTGGAGCAGAAGTTTAGTTCTTTTAAATAAAAGACTAGTTCATTAGAGACTCTTTCTAATGAAAATGACCTAATTCTGCTAAGTGCTAACTTACTGAAAAAGAAAAAAAAAAGCAAAAGATCATTTACAAAAGTGTATGTTGATCCCCAGCAATCACTAAGTTAGATCCTGCTGGAGGCTTGAGCTGCTTCAGTCTCTTGCAATGGCCTGTCTTCCCCTTATACTCATGGAAATTGTTGGCCTGCGTTTTGATAACTTGCATGGAAATGAGCTATTAATATATTCTGGACTAGACAGAGATAGAGAGAAAATACTTAGCACCCCAAGAAGGAAGGCCAGGGAAGGAATTGTGCCATTATTCACAAGTGGCTTAGCCCTAAGTGACTGACTTACTCTTCCTGTAACTAGTGCACATCTTTCCTTGGGCCAAAATATAAAGATTTCAGAGGCATATTACTTTCCTATTGCATCTTACTTGTGTTTTGCTTAAGCACTCGGGAGAACTTTATGATTTGAAGCACTTTATTCAAACCAGGCTTGCAAACAACAGAGAGAAAAGTGAAATTGGTTTGGTGTTTGCATTTATATTTTGTTTTGTTTTGTTTTGTTTTTTGATCTGGAAGCAATAATGTGGCCTTACTACTTTGGCAGTACACTTACATGTTTATGAGGGTTTATTTTCTATACATTTGAGGTGAGAATAAGGCCAGATGACACCCCCCCCCGCCCCCCGCCACCAATGAGTCTTATCAACCTCCGAACCTTTCACGGGAAGGCTGATCTCTTTAAATCCACCAACCTCTGCAAAGAGCTTGGAAACTGACCTAAAGGGGAGCATAGTTATGAGTCTGATCAATCAGATTCTTCTATGCACATAACTAATGTTAGGGAACTATCCAGAAATGAGCAAGCATTGGGTTGGCCACTGCCCCATAATGTCTCTTTTGCCTGGATTTATGGAGTTCTTTCCTAAAGAATACGAAGACAAAAGGAAGAATTTGCATGGATCAAACTGGGCTTTCCTAGATCAGAGTTCCAGGATGCTGTGTGTGCTTATGGGCTTCTTCTGGATCATCAAGGAAGACATTCTGAATTATGACAGTGCATGATGTTGCAGTGGTCCTCAAACTACAGCCTGAGGGCCACACATTGTATTTGTTCTCATTTTGTTTCTTCACTTCAGAATAACATATATGCAATTTAAATGGAAAGTTGTTTATATTTTCTGTTTTTTACTATAGTCTGGCCCTCCAACAGGGACAGTGAACTTGCCCCTTGTATAAAAAGTTTGAGGACTACTGGACTGTGGAGTCTGGAATACAAGGAAAATTTAGTAGTTATATATGATTCTTGATGACTCCCACTGACTTTGCTTACATGGATAAGTCCATTATTGAACATTGACAATGAAAAAAACTTAGATGGCTTTCTCAAGAATATGACAGATATTGCATGTACTTTTTAAAAACAAATTTATAAAACCAGTGCTCCCGAAAGAATGAAATAATATGATTTCTCTGAGAGAAGGAGGCTAGAGATCTTGTTGTTTCTGTTTGTGGTGTTGTCTCTAGTGCAGAGCTGGTGTCTACTACATACTGGATGCCAAAAAATATCTTCCAAAAGAAAGATCAAATGCCTTCCACAAGGGACATAGGGTAAAAAGCAGTCACCCTCCTTAGCTGGAGACTTATTGCCTACAAAACAGGTGTATTCCTTATTTTCTTTGTTTCTAAGTTGGTTTAAAAATAAATGACATTGTTATCAGTTTTAGACTGCCTCACCAAATTATTTGTTTTGAAATTAGTGGCATGGTAGAGAGGTTATGAATTCATATACATGGTTGATGGACCAATGAGTCTTCATACTTCTGTGTCACTAACATGGAAAGCTTGTTTCACTAAGAATATCCTATCTTTTGTATTAAACTTGCAATTTAGAAAGGACAGGGAAAAGAAAGAAATAGATATAGGAATTGAGACCCTTGAGTCCCACTCATTGCTTGTCACTTAACTGTTGAGACCTGTAAATCTTTCTGTTGATCTCTGTTTTTCTCTTCTGCAACACCAATCCCCATTCCCACTACATGAACTATTATACTTTAGAGCTCGTAGTGTTCAGACATTTGAAGAAGGAAAGTCAAGATCATCCTCAGCTCCACCTTCTACTTTGGTGACATGTAGACAATTAGGGACTCAGAGATTTCAGTGACAATTAAAGAGGTAATTTATGTCCATCCCTGATTGAGCAAACTGTTAGCAAATGTCACTCATTACTAGCTCTTATTCAGTATCTAAATGTGTGTGATCACATGATCAGTTGTTCCCAAATATCAATAACTCATATTCAGTAATAGCCAGGTATTCCCATATTCATCTTGATAGCTTCTGCCAAGTTAGGAGAATTGCTGGGTTTTTCATTTCCACTCTTAAACACGAACACTTTCTAGTTTGAAAATGTCAGCTCTTTGACAGCCCTCCTTTAAAAGCAGTTATGTTGTTTATAAATTACATTTGTTAAGCTAGAAATCCATAATGTGAGTGATAGGCCCTAGTGGTATTTATATAAAAATTAAAACTGTCAAGATGCATTAAGGTTTAATCACTGGCTATGACACATGAGCCCAGTTCTCTCTACTTGCCCTCTTAAAGTACTTTTCGTTTTTGAACTATAGATTTGAGTTCTGGAAACACGTGCCCTTTGTTGTTATTGTTTTGGGGGTTCCACCCAGATTACTCTTGGCTCTGTACTCATGGATCATTCCCGAATCATATGTAGTGCCAAGGATTAACTCCTAGTGGGCCATATGCAAGGGGAGCATGTACCCACTAAATTATTATCTCTTTGATCTCACCTATGCCTTTTAAAAAAAAGATTAAAGGGGGCCCGGGAGATAGCATGGAGGTAGGGCGTTTGCCTTCCATGCAAAAGGTCATCAGTTCGAATCCCGGTGCCCCATATGGTCCCCTGTGCCTGCCAGGAGCAATTTCTGAGCTTGGAGCCAGGAGTAACCCCTGAGCACTGCCGGGTGTGACCCAAAAACCAAAAAAAAAAAAAAGATTAAAAACTTTATCTTCAATGTGTCTTCATTGATTCTACATAAAAAGGAAAGAGAAACCAAAATTTCAGGGACAACTAGATGGGGTCATGCAGTATGTTGTTTACAGGCACAAGGCAGGGTCATTGGAAACCTAAGCATTACTCAATGGTACATCACTAAATCCTTTGTCCCAGTGAAGACATTAAATGTAGAGAAAAATAAAAATATAGACTTCTAGTCCTCTGCTGAGGTATTTTAATATCTGCACAGATTACTCATACCTTCCCTTTTTAAGGGTCACTGTGCTACATATGACATCCCCACAATTTATTTATCTTATAGCTGGAAATTTGTACTCCTTTTTCTTCACTGTTAACATATTTATTAAATCTCCTAATATTTATACCTTTGGACTACCTTTGCCCTTTCTTAGTACTCACCCCCTCACTTCCACCTCAACTACAAAGATATTGTATTTCCATGAGTTTGTTTGTTTCTATTCCTCATACAACTAGTATTCATACATATTATTTATTTTCTGATTTATTTCACTTTGTAAAATGCCTCAAGATTCATCCACATGATCATAAATTATCAAATTCCCTCGATTTTTGGTAGTTAGATTCCTCAAATGACCTATTGCCACTGTTGGCCTCATTCTAAGTGGCCCCATTCTCCTGGTCTGCCCCAGAATACTCACTGAGTGGTACAATGAATCTTTATATCTTTTCTTTTTTGAATGGTGAAGATGTGATTCTCTTGCAGAAGTTTGATTTCCATTAGATGTTCCTCTAAACAGAGAAAGAGTTTCTATTTTTTTAATTCAACAGGTAAGATGGCTCAATAGGGACATGGCAGCTTTCAGCTAAAGCATGATGTTGTTTGGGGAGCTTGCCCTAATAATGAATTGCTTCTGGGTAACTGGGAGTTCAGCCCTGGTCAAAAATTACTTCCAGGTCACTGGAAGTCTAGTCTGTGACTCTATGATTGTGGAAGAAAAGTCACTAGAGCTGGAGTTCCTCTGCCAGAGCACCTAGAAACATGACAACTGACATTTAGGGACTGGCCACACCTCTGTAGGGGCACTATGACCCGACCTAGATCCCCTTCCAGGAATGAAGAAATCTTACATTCTCACCGTTGCCTGAAACAACTCATCACATTTGAGCTTTCATTTTCAGGGATGCACCCCTTCTAAGGAGCTGCTCCCCAAGACTGACAGCTACCCCTAATGAGGTCTAGGGACAGCCTCACAGATTCTGATGGGCCATTTGTGCTCCTGTGTGATCGTGCCCATCCTCCATCCACCCTGTTCCTCTCAGCCCTCCCTTCCTGCAAATCCCCTTGAATCTATTTCTCATAAGATTTACTCAAGTGATGGCACTCACCAAGCACCTCTTTGGGGCCACTTTTGTAACTTCAGTGTATCTGAGACCAGGTTCCTGGATGGCTCAAGATATTGGCTCTTTACTGTGAGTCTCTGAGTGTGGTTCTGGGATCCTTCATTTGTAGCGACAGGCTATCAGACAATAAAGGAAGCTCTGGCCTTAACCATTGATGGTGTTCCTATGGTGTTCCTGACTGGGTTGGAGTGGTCATAAGATGGAGAGAGTGGCATCATTCCAACCGGAGAGATCTTTAACAAGCAGTCCCCTTTAGGCATTCAAAGTAGCAAATGCCTCTTTGGGTATGTGTGCTTGCATGTATGCAAGAGAAAGTGATGGGGAAATACAAAGATACATATATAGAGAGAAAACAAAATGGAGAGAGAAAGAGAAAGAAATGGAGATGGCGAAAGACAGGAGGAGAGCTACTTGCAATAAGACACTTCATTGAGCTTGGTGTTGAGTCTGAACCCATGGATCAGACAAGAGTTCACTTGAAACCTCAGAACACAATGTCTGGAAACAAAATTGTATCTTATACAAATAGCTGAAAGTGTGTCCCACTTCTCATCCTAGTTACTGCTTCCTAATGGGATAATCCAATCATCTAGTGCTTGTGTTTTTTGTATAAAAATCTCTCTAGGACTTGTGCATATTAAGATCAGATCCATGTTGTCAGGAAAAAACTAGTTCTGGTCTTCTTGTTTGCAATGAGTTCTAAATTTTCTGGCATAGAGTCAAGAACTTGCCAGGATCTTTATGCCTCAAAGCAAAGTGGCACCCAGCCGCTTTCTTAAAACCACCCGTTCCCACTAGTTTCCCCTTAAATGATTCATTTATTGTTTTTTTTTCTTCAAAAATTTCAAGGCTTCCTGCTCCAAGTTCTCTTGGGAGTGGAGAATTACTCAGCATAAATATATTCTTACCCTTCATCTGACTGAACCTATCAGATACCACTTATATAGAGCATTTTACTCATTGGCCACAACTTAGAATTGCCTCAAAAGTGGGAGATCCTGAAGATGGCTGGTATCTTTGCTTAGGCATCAAAGGGCAAGAAATGGGTAAGCAGGGTCATAGACATGAGCCGTAACACCCTGGTATCATCTTATCTCTCCATCTTTGAGGCTTGTGTCCATTTCACAAAAAGTTTCTAAGTCCTAACATTTTTACTATGAACATGATAATCAAGCTAATATAGTTTATGTCCAAACTTTATTTAAAAAGCTGTTTCCTTGGCTGAGATAGTTTTCTCCTAGCCTAGTTGAATTTCTCTTCTACCCAAGTTTTCCAATCAAGCATAGAAGTAATGCTGAATATTAAAAGGGCTGATCTTCTCTTTATTTCCTATCTAAAGGTGATTAATAGTAACAACACACACACTAAAGCAGACTACTGGCTGGAGAGATAGTACAGCTGGCAGAGCACTTGTCTTGCACATGATTCACCCAGGTTCAATCCCAGGCACCCCATTTAGTCCCTGGAGCATTGTTGGAAGGGATTTCTGAACACAGAGCCAGGATTAAAGTTTAAGCATGGGGTGTTGCAGCCCCCAAACCAAAAATCAAACAAAAACCTAGAGGATACTCTAAGAAATTGACAATACTGTACTTTTTCTTTTACAGGAAAAAAGCCTCATTTCATTTATAAAAATTGAGAAATATCAAATAGCAGCATCTTTCCAAAACTAAAAATAAAAACAACTGTACTTGTGTTCCCATTGGGCACTGCCCTCTGCACTTGTCTTGGCTTCTCTGGGTAACTTGACACTGGGTCAGATCCTCTGAGCTATGTGAGAATCGAGTTCCAAAGCCAGAAGTTGTGGGTGAGCAAAAAATAATGCAGTATGTCACTGTTTTATAAAGCTGACTTGCTCTGAGGGTGTGGGCAGACAGATTTTTTCCATGTTGCCTTTAAATATTACAGTGAATATGTTTGGCATTGGAAACAATTGCATTGGGAAGAGAAAGTTTCGACTCTAAGTGACTGTTTTTCCAGGCATTGTGGAGTCGATTTTTCTGATGAAAGGCTTCTGAAGAAAGGTGGAGATGGGTAAAACTAAAAGATATTTTTTAGAGGCTTGTGAGTTCTTCAGAAACTAGTCATGGGTAACTAGTTTTATTCCAGGACTGCTGAGCTCCTCTGGGCTACTAGCATAGAAGTGAGGGTCTGATCAACACAGCTCTCTACCAATTGACAACCCACATCCATGCAATCATTCAGTGAAGGTTCCCCTAACTAGTTTGGAGAAGCTGTGGCCACTCCTTGCGACATCTCTTGGTCTGAAAAGTGTTACTGGAGTTGGAAAGTATTTTGAGATGGGCCTCCTTTCTCCTTCACCATGAAACCTCAACCTGAAAACCACATTTGTAGAACTAAGAGATGGGCAATTTCAGCAGTTAATGCTCATTTCACCCCTTGTATGGAATGAATGAGCTTGTTGGTAGATAAGACACTGCTTCCCTAAGCCATGCCCAATGAAGATCAGACCTCAACCCTCTCTTGATAAGAGCACCATTAACTCATCATGCTGTTTGGGGGCTGCAATTAAAACTGAACCCAGAAGGGGCTGGAGATACAGTACTGGAGGGAAGGCACTTGTCTTGTGTGGACCCATTTTGGCCGACCCTGGTTGGATCTTGATGCAGCCCATGCAGAGGGAACAAAGCTGGGAATAACCTCTGAACACCACTGGGTATGCCACTTTCCAAAAACATAATAGAAAAATATGTTCAATTCATAATGTCTGCCCCCCAAAAGAAAACACACAGCTTTCAAATTAAATACCACACATAAATTATCTAATGTTATCATCGAGAAAAGAAGCACAACATCATATATAAACTGCAAGGGATGTTCCACTTTATATTTTAGAAATATTTTTAGGTAAAGACTTCTTCATTATTTTTCTAGTAGTACAGAAGAAAGCTTTTAAATACAGTAAATGAGCATCAATGAATAAAGACATTTTTTCCTATGGCAGGAATATTTTAGATGCATTGTTGGACATAGTTATCAGCATCTTCCAGTTACAAAATTTTGACAAATTCTGACTTTAGATGTATTTTTCACACACCATTAGAATACATTAGAATATATTATAAATTCCCTCAGGGCAGGTCTCTTCTTCCTTGTTCTACATATTTTACTTATTAGATAACTGTATGCACATGCTATGGCAAAGATAATAAGGCATTAAATTAGAAATGTGTCTAATTTAAATTTTCCAATTGAATTTTTTCATACTTCCATAAGCATATGTGTGTTTATGCTAAAGAACTTGGGCATCTTTATGAGATGAGTAAAAGTATTATAAAAGGGAAGTGTCATTTGCTTTTTATTTGTGTGGACTTTAAATTTTTTTCTGCTAATTGAAATATAGTAGTCTAGCAAAAAAAATTACATATTTGAAATCACTTGGAACAAAGTGAGATGATCAGTCAAAGCTCAGTGGGTCAAACTCCTCTAGGATCTGTAAAAGCATAGAGAGAGTTAGTGAATGAATGAGTGAAAGGAGAGGTGGATGAATGAGTGAATAGTGGATGAAAAGGTCTCTGTCAAAGTCCTCGGCAGTATTCTTATTTTTTTTTTTGCTTTGGATGAAATTAAATGATAAGTAGACTAGAAAGTGTGTATATATGTGTATATATATATACATATGTGTATATATATGCAGACAAGTAATCAATGAAAGAAAAATTAGGCTGTGCTCTTTGGCTGTGGTTAAAGAAGATTCTATGAGGATCAAATAGTAATAACAAACTTATTCCTAATGCTGAAGGTCCTTAGCATGTGAGTGGAATGTGTATGATGAAAAAAAATGCAAACATTTATAGTGGGACATGAATAAATGCTAATTAATGCAAAACATCCAAGACAATAGAATGAGCTTTTCAACTGCTTCCTTTTCTTCTTACTCAAATCTTCTATGTGACTGATTAGAAAGAAACTCAAGCCACCTCCATGGGGCTCTGTCCAGGAGACAGTTCCATGTTGCTTCCCAGGTTTTTTCCCAGTATGTCTGCTTCCCAGCTTCCGGCCTGTGGAAGCATCTGGCCTCACCATTGTCTCCTACATACAGGCTGGTCAGCCTCCATCTTGCTTATTTATTTCCCTTCAAACTGTCCTGCCTACAGCACTTTATACCATGACCCTCACCCAAACTTATTACCTATCTTCTTGCTCTTCTTGCCCTCTGTCAACTAACATCTCTATGCTCTTGGGTTGATGGTTCTAGCTTTGTTAATTTTTTTTCTGTTTACAAAAAGTGTACTCTTTCTCTATTTCAATTCCTCTACTACTTCACTGTTTTCTTTTTTACTGATTCTGTTTCTCCACCATTTCTATGCATGCAAAAGAATTCCCAAATCAATTTCCAAGTTGACCCATGACTTCACGCAATTTCCTCATTTGTAAATGTTTACCAGAAACCTCAGCTCAGAATTCCCTTTTGCCCTGTGCTTATCTAACTCTCCTTCCACTGCTATTCACTTGGAAATTCCAGGCAATTTGTCCACTGCTCTGCTTCCTGATTTCATCACTTCTTTCTATCTCCATCTATCTTTCTATCTGCAAACCCACCTAGAACTGAACTTACCCTTACTACTTTACTTTCCTGAAATATAGCCTCCAAACCGATTTCTTTTGGTGGTGGTGGGGCCTCGTAACACTCAGGGGTTACTCCTGGCTTTGTGCTCAGAAATTACTCCTGGCTGTGAAGACATATAGGATGCTTGGAATCAAATCTAATCTGTGCCAGCATAGTACAAGGCAAATGCCCTACCTGTGAGTTCTTGACTAGTAAACATTTCAGGTAGATACATAACTGCTCTGGTTCTGTTCCCAAACTATAGTAATTCTGTCCCCAACACTTATAGTGAGGTGAATATTTTTTTCCAAAATTCAGAATTTTCAGGGTCATACATAAAATATTTTCTGTGTCATCTCAATATCTACCAATATGCACAACCAACATAAATTCATTTAAACAAATCTCTTTTTTTTTTTCTCTGAAGGCCATCACATCCACTAGAAATGCTCTGTCAAAATCTCTATTTTCAGATTCAATCCATAGGACATTCTTGTGAATCTGTTTCTGGTCATTCTGATAGGAAGTATGTGACCTTTCCCCCTTAACAGAATAGTATTCTCTTGTTTGTTGTGGTTGTTTTGTTGTTGTTGTTGTTCTATTGTGGGCCACACACTCGACTCAATGCTCAAGGAACAAACTTAATGATGCTTAGGGACCTTATATATTTCCAGGGATTGAATCCATGTTAACTTCATGTAGGATAAGTGCCCTATTTATTGCACTATTTTTTGGCCCTTCTTTTTATTTTTTTTTTATTTGTTTGGTTTGGTTTTTAGTTTGGAGACTATACCAGGCATCACTCAGTAGTTACTCCTGCTCTGTGCTCAGAAATCATTCCTGGAAGGCTGGGGGGACCATTTGAGATGCCAGGGATTGAACCATGGTCATCCATAGACAAAGTAAATGCTCTAACCACTGTTCTACTGCTCTGACTCCCTTCTTTTGACTCTTTTATTTGCACTCAAACCCAGCACTGTCCCCTCATGATGTCTTTCCATTGCCTCTAGTTATCTCTATGGCCCAAATCCCAAACTTTCTGGAAAGTTCTACTTAGAATTAGAGTGCGTACTTTTATCATTTTTGTCTCAATTTTCCTAAATACCTACTTCATTTTGTACATGTCATATATATTTGGCCTTTGTTGAAGTATTTAGTATTGTTGAGATAACACAGTTCTATTTTAAAGTTAAATTATAAAACTTGAAATACCTTTATTACAGGAGTTTTTTAATTAAAGTGATGGGGTTTAAATACTGGTCTCAGTTCTGTGTGGAGTGTGATTCTAATAGGTTGCAAATTTTTAGAGATTGAGCTATTTTTGTTTTGAATGCATGTACATAATATCCATCTCATAGAGTTATAGTCTGTAAATATAACTGGTTCCTTATTTTTTTTCAAGATTTTTTCAGAGAATAGAACATTTGACTCTTACAGATGAGTATTATAGCATGGCTTATTGACTTAAATAATGCTCTCACAAATTCACCCTTTCCAGTTTGTGAGGGAGAACAGGGGGGCTTATTTTTAATGAAACATCAATTTATTCATGGTAATATGGCATATAAACCAAGAAATCAGTAATCTGGTAATTTCATGATATAACTAATAGTACATATAGTTATTTTAAATTTTGTATGTGATTTTTTTAAGGGGGGCTTTTTTTTTTTACAGACTATCATGAGGTAGCTCTGCTAACAAGGCTGAATGGACAGTAATTGCATTGTCACTGAATTTGAATATCAATCTGGAATTGTTAGTCTGAACTACTAGTCTCACTCCTAGTCATGGATTTAAATTCAAATATCTTTCTGGGCTTTGGTTCTTTTCACCGGAAAGTGAATTTATAAATTCTTTTTTAGAGTATTTTGTGAACATTGGAAAATATGTGTATGTAGTTATATTTATAATACTATAAATGCCAAGCACATCACAGCCTGCCTTTGGCAATTAAGCAGACCAACAATTTAAGAAAACACAAAGGATCAGTCATCTTTTTATTTTGGACTTGAAGGTACATTTGAGCCCCTATTGTCAGGTAGAGTTTTCTGGTAATTTCGCAACTTTTCTGGGAGAATTTCTTTGACAACCTAGTCAACTCACGTTTTAATATATGTATATAACTTGCATATTTATATGCAAACATTCAGTATATATGTATATATTTATATAAAATCTTCCTTACAGAAGACCTTGTTCCAAGTTGAAATGTACTCTTCCTTTTTGAAGACCAGTATGAATTTGTTATCATTATTACAATTATTTTTCCACAACCACCCAGAATGCTCAGGTCATAATTCTGGCTCTGTGGATCAGGGATCACTTCTGATGGGCTCAAGAGACCATATTAGATTCCAAGTGCTAAACCCTGGTCAGCTATATGCAAGGCAAGAGCTCTACCTGATATACTATTTCTCCAGCCCATCTGTTCACATTGCTCCAAAGAAAGACTTGCCAAAGGCTCTTGGTGCCACAGAAATCTCTGCAAAGCTATAAGCATGTGACCATTCTCCAGTGACTTCGCTTATTTACTTGGTATTGTATAAGTTATGTATCTGTTAAAGTCAACAGAAATGGGATCAATCAAAGGCCTATGATTGCTTATATTTTTCCATCATGAGATAGACCAAAAACTACAGACATCTTGGAGCTATAGCTGACCAAAGAAACCCCCGGTATCTTTTTACTCAAATAATTCTCAACTCTTTGTTACCATAACTGTGATAAGCATTGCAGGTGATTAGATTATGAGTAACCTATCTGCATGGCATTTTGGGAATTGGGCTAAAATTTTTCCCCTTCTTTTCTTATGCCCATATTTCTCAGAAATTGTGTCTTTTAAGTTATGGTCAGTACCTACACTTTTTCTGTTTTTCTCTCCCCCCTTCCTTCTCCTGACCTTTCCTCTCCCTCCTTACCTTATTTCACCTTTTTTCCTTCTGCTTTTACTTCTTTTTCTCTTGCCTTTCTCCCCTCTTCTCCCTTAATCCTTCCCTTTCTTCCTTTCCTTACCTTTCTTGTCTTTTCTTTAAGAAAACAATGTAACTTGATATACCTACAAACCAGGGAAAGACTGGAAACCCTTGTTAACAGGATAGTTTTCAGACTCTGTGTGCTGAACTCACCCCCCCCCATCCAATTTGAGTTCTATTCACTCCTTCTTATGACCTTTAACAAATGTCTTTCTGTCTTCTGTGCCTCATCTTGGTCTGACACAAGAAGTTAGATTCTGTGCTTGGAAACATCCTTCTTCCTAAGTTCTGTTATCGTATGTTATTTGAGTTACATCAAGCTCTTTGTTTTTTATATCTTTAAGCATCATGATTACAAACATGTTTATAGTTGGATTTCAGTCATAAAAAGAACACCCCCTTCAGCAGTGCAGCATTTCCACCACCAATGCCCATGATAGGTAAAGAGAATGGGGTGGAGAGCAGACAAAGAGATTCCATAATAAGTATCATAAACACAATATATCTGCTGAGTAATGGATAAGGGTCCTGCATTTCTGGCCAGAGCCTTCATCTGACTCACTGTCCCCACAGGGAGATGAGCAGCTTTGAAGGAGACACATGCTCTTCCCAAGGCTGAGCAAAGGTTGCAGTCGCTTTGCAATTTTTGGCATCATTGATAGTCCTTCTTGTTATTTTAGCAAAGGAAGTTCTTATCACTTGGGACCAGAACACTAGCACAGTGGGGAAAGTATTTGCCTTGCATGGGGCTGACTTGACCTGGATTAGATCCCTGGCATCCCATATGGTTCCCCAAACCTGCCAGGAGTAATTTATGAGAGCAAAGCCAGAGGTAACACCTGAGCACTGATGAATCTGGCCCCAAAAAACAAAAAATGAGTTTTCATCACCACCTTGTCTGGTGTCTGGACTGAGTTGACGACCAATGTCCAAAGTGCCCAGTCTCAGCCCTGAAGTCAATAGAGTGTGCTGTGGTCCTGGTTCAGATACAAAGGTTTAAAAAATTCGTGCAGCATATAAATAGTTCTCTCCTTTCTGTTTCTGGTCTTGGACAACCCCAAGTCTGGACTGAGGACATGAAAAAGAGAGAAAGGTTTTGGGAGATAGAGGAATGTCTCTAAGAAAGCAAATAGCAGTGATAAATTACAGGAGCTAAATAAGAAGAGATGCAGCCAGCCCTGGGTTTGATTCTGAGAACCACATCATCCCTGGAGCACTGCAGGGAGTAATTTGGACACACAGAGATTGAAGTAGCCCTGAGACCTGAGGTTTGGTATTAGGCATGATGCCACCTCTTTCTGCTTTTCTTACAGGTTGCTTACTCTTGTCTTTACACATGTGTTCTTCCCTCTGCAGGGAGCACTGTGTGCAGGCATCTGACTCAGGATAAGGTCTTTTGCTGGGTGCCTCTCCCCTCACCCCCTGGAGAGAGGGGTGACAGAAGGTTCTGATTGGTGAGGCTCAGGAAAAATGGTGTCACAGATGGTGGCTAACTGGTACAGTGCTTGTGTTGTGTATGAATCTGTAGCCACAATTTAGAGCCCTAAACCCACTCCCCAAATCCTGCCAATGGACCGAAAACAAAACCATAATCCTGGGTAATTTGACCCTTGTGCTCTACTGTCTATGATACCTGGTGCAGCTCAGCAATTTGGGGTTTGAATGTAATTTCTTGACAGCAGCACATTTAGGAAAGCACCAGAGCACTGAGGAGCCCAGCCTCAGGTGTCTGACAGAGCTGGTGTGTGTGCACTGCAGCATGCTCCAGTAAGCACTGCTTAGAGGATGTGTACAAGAAATTGGACAAAAATGTACATCACTTCTCACAAGATGTCACAGAGAACAACCATGAGAAGAAGGGAACACAGTCATGAAATGAAGGGAGGGGAATAAGGCCATGAAGAGGGGAAGAGAACCAATATGAAAGGAGGGGAGCACAGCCATGAAAGAGGAGAGCTGCCATGAAAGGAAGGGTGCAGAGACATGAAAGAATGGGGAGCACTGCCATGAAGGGAAGAGAGCATGTCCATGAAAGAGGTGAGCACAACAGTTGAGAGGAGGGGAGCATGGCCATGTAAGGAGGAGAATATGGCTATGAAAGCAGGGCTATATTCAGTGAATGACACTGTAGGGGATGTGAGTTCCAAGCTCAGATGTTCCACAGCTGGCATCCTTACTCCATGCCACACATTCCTGGAGTTGTGGTTTACTCACATCACCATGAGAAGACACCATTTTGTGGAGTACCGGGTAACTGTCCCGCAGAAAATACCATTAGCCCAACTCATCCAGTCTGTTGTGTCCGTAGTCTAGGCAGCAGCCACATCTAGCACGGTTGGCCTCTGTCTCTGTCCCTAACACCCTCATTCCTCCCTTCCCTTTTCTGGAGTATTTTAGCACCATCCAGAATGTCTTGTATCAATGCTCAGTAGAGGATCTTCAAGAATACATAATTCCAGGTGGGAGTTGGCAGGTAACAACCTTCGTGTAGAGGTTCTTACCTGAGCACAGCATTTCCTCCCTCTCTCCTTCCCTTCTTTTCTTCCTTCTTTCTTTCTTTCCTTCTTTCCTTCTTTTCTTCATTCCTTCCTTCCTCCCTCCATCCTTTCCTTCCTTCTTTCCTTCCTCCCTTCCTTCCTCCTTTTCTTCCTTCTTTCCTTCCTTCCACTCTTCCTTCCTTTCTTCCTCCCTCCCTCCCTTCCTTTCTTCCTCCCTCCCTCTTTTCCTCTCTCCCTTCCTTCTTCTTTCCTTCTCTCCCTTCCTCCCTCCCTCTCTCCCTTTCTTCCTTTCTCCTTCCCTCCCTTCCTCCCTCTTTACCTCTCTCCCTTCCTTTCTCTTTCCCTTCCTCCCTCTTTCCCTCCCTCACTTCCTTCCTTCTTCCCTCTCTCCTTTCTCTCCTTCCTTCTCCCTTCCTCCTTTCTTTCTTCCCACTTCTCTACCTTTCTTCCTCCCTCTTCTTCCCTTCCTCTCCCCTCCCTCCCTGTTGTTCCCTCCCTCCTCTTTCTTTCTCCCTCCCTCCCTTCCAACATTTCTTCCTCCCTTTTTCCTTTCTTCCTTATACCTCCCTCCCTTCCCCTTTCCTTCCCTTCCTTCCTAGTTCCTTCCTTCCTTTTTACTCCTTCCTCCCTCCCTTTCTTCCTTCCCACTCTTTTTTCGTTTCTTCTGTCCTCCCTTTCCCTCACTTCCTCTCCCCTCCCTCCCCTTTCTTCCCTCCTCCCCACCCTTTTCCTTCTTTCCCTCCTCCCTTCCTTCTTTTCTTTATCCCCTTCCCTCTCTTCATCCTTCCCTTTCTCCCTTCCTCTTTTTCTTCCTTCTTTCTTGTTCTCTCCAATTCTCTTCCACCCCATCAGACCCCCCTATTTCCACTGAACCATTGCATTTCTGCAGACTTTACTCTGTAGCTGCCATTGGGATCTGGGAGTCCTACAGTATCAGGAAGAACTGACTATAATGGTCAGAGACAGAGACAGAGTACAGTGGTGAAGTTGTTGATCTTGCAAGTGGCTGACCCTTATCTGATCTTTCACACTGCACATGGTCCCCTGAGCACAGCCAGGAGCCAATTCTAGCACCTATAGAAACATAAAAAAAAAAGTCAGCAAATGTAAAACAAATAACAGGGCTTTTATCATCTGTCATGAATCAGCAGAGAGTCTAAGGATTTCCTGGGATGCAAGACCAGTGAAGCAATGAAAACAGGGCAGGTCAAGGTGGGCCTGGAGGGGCCCCACGGCTGTACCACCAGGATGTCCCACCTCTGAGGGGGCCCTGGCACTGAGTTCTGGGGGAAAATAGGGGAGTGCAGAATGGCCTCCACTGTCAAGAGAGGAAGTGGGTACATACTACTAATGGTATTTGGCTGGCATGGACCAACGCATCTCAAATGGGATCATATGGGCATTCTATGGGAACCTGGTTGGGCAGCGAGACACAAGTGTGCAAGCTAGATCTCTTACAGGCACCTTGGAAGATTCCATTCATATAGACTTGGATTGCTGAGTTATGTTAGTGCATTTGATGGGGTACAGTGATTGGGAATAGATGCTTCCAAACCAGGGCAACCTGGTGCTAAAGGATGGATTTACTCTGGACCAGTGAGCGTCCCAATCTAACTATTCTTTAGCCCCTTAAGTTTTAGGTCCTTGATGATGAAAATAGGGCAACAAGGCTGCTAAGGGTTATGGACAGATTTAATAAGTCAGTGAGGCTCAAATGAAGGGGTGGTAAGAATATCCTTAGGACAAATATGAGGAAATTATCATCATATAAAGTAATATAATTAGAATAACAACAGCAACAACAACCAGTAATGCTGATGATAATTGAACCTTGAAGAAAACCCCAGCCCCATCCTAACTTTTAAATTTTCCAAGTATGTGAGATGGGAAAAAAGTATCAATTGTTTTACTTCATTAAAGTAAAAGAGTTTTATTTAAAAATTACCTAGAAGGATCTGAGCAACAGTACAGTGGGTAGGGTGCTTGCCTTGCACGTAGCTGACCCAGATTCCATCCCCAGTTTCCCAGATGGTTTCCTAAATCCCACCAAGAGAGATCCCTGAGCCCAGAGTCAGGAATCAGCTCTGAGCACTGCTGGATGTGACCCCATTTTTTTTTAACCTAGAGCATTGTGAGGAGAGAGAAACCCAGAGCAAGAGTACACAAGCTTCTCTAGCATGGAAAAGGCTGAGGAAAGGGGCTTTTTGTTCTCCTTTTAGCCTTTTATCAGGATTCCCCAATCCACTGATTAGCTCTTAGGCGCCACCATAAAAAAAGCATTTGACTTTGTCAGTATTGGGAAAACACTGCTGAAACGGTATACTGTCCATAAATAAATATACTGTAGACTAAAAGTCGCTTAATAAAAGGGGAGCCCAAAGAGTTTCAGAAAAAAATTTCTGGATGCATAATGTTCTCTGGGTTTGGCTCAGTGTTTGGACAAAGAGCTCCCTGACCTGGGCAGAGATAAGCGCCTGGACTTGCACTAGATTAAGAGCGCGGCATAGTCAAGAACAACCCCTCTGAGGTGCTCCCTGAGACGCCACATTCAGATTCCAGATTAGCTGCAGCCCAGTGGGGCAGCACTGTTTGATTTCTGCGACTATCACTAAGGGCATTCAACAGAGTGTTCCCTTCCAACATCACTGGTCATGGGACTAAATGGGATAAGCTAGTCAGAGATTTTAAAGAAAATTTTGCAGAGATTCACTATGGAAGGCCTACAAGGTCCTATTGGAGGTGATGGAGGAAGGCAAGATAAGGCCCTGGGTGTATGGATGCAGAGACAGACAGGCCTGGGAATCTGGTGGGGTGGGTCCCTTTTTATATAGATGGGAAACAACCAAGAGATCTTAGTTTCCTGACAAATGTGGCCCACAAGAGTTTTCTTGCTTCTTTGCTTTCTCTTTTCCCCAAATTCCATGCCCTTTTCTTTTTTGTTAATTTTTCCTGCACCTGCTAGCGGCCACAAGCTGGCATGAAGCATTTTCTGGATGATCAAGAAAGCTATCTATTAGTTCAATTACACATTAGACATTTACTTTTCAATACGCTTGGAGCCTGGTTTGATTTGGGGCCAGTCGTTTAGAATTTAGAGAGCAAAACTCTCTCCACAGGGTGCCAAGGTGTCTACCATTCTGAAATCCTAAATGCTAAGTCATAGAGGCCTGAGTGAGGAAGTGTTTGTTCCAGACCAATGGGATTTGCTAATCCCTGAGAATCCAAGGTTGCTAGGATTTTGTCTTTACTAATTCAGGCTTTTGCCTTTGAATGTTCATGGGAGTTTTGTTATTTGGGTTGCAAACAACACAATTTGTTCCAATCTTAAGAAAGTGTGCCTGGGGTAACCTCTCAAACTAGCCAGTCTTGCATTTTTGTGATTTGGGGTCCAGCCAAAGATAGAAATCGTGCTTATTTTATTTTTATATTTTACAAAATTGTCAAAGGCCATATTGCAGCATTAAGCTTTTGTTTTATCCACAAAGAAATATATTAATGAAAAGTGTTTTAAGTGCTTATTACAGAGATGGTTTGTTTTGAAACATGGGCTTTTTCCCTGCAGTTTTACACTTCATTGTGTCCCATGAAAGACATTCTAAGTAGAGGTTGTCAGTGCCCCATCAGAAGGAGAGTACAGCTGGGAAATGGGGCCATTTAGGATGTCACTCAAGCAGGACTAATCTAGAGTAGATATCTTATAAATAACCAGTAACGAAAAAACAAATCATCCGCTCCCCATCGAAGCAGAGAGAATGACTGCTTCCCAGAAGAAAATCTTTATAATAAAGATTTACCGTTGGAATTAATGAATTGTTTGGAGCAAAGCATGGCAACACGTTACAATGACAACCTTTAGATAGGAGAGCTGGAAGCTGAGGATCCTCCATAGATGCATCTGTAGGCACTATGAGTTTCAGAGCTTTGGAAATCTTAAATGCATCTGTCGTTCTCTTGGGAGTTGATCTGTTTTGAAGGGTCCAAAAGGAGCAATGTTCCAATTCTAGGGCATGGAGGTTGGGAGGTGTTTTATCACCATGCAATCTGAAATGGTGCTGGCAGAGACTGAGAAGACACTCTTCTCCTTGCACAGTCTTCCGTGGTGAAGTTATTGGTGCATCCAAGGCATGCTCATGTACAAGGAAGGGATGAGGAAAATTTAGCCAGTTCTACTCATCTTCTCAGCCCTGTAACTCCAGGGTCAAGAAAAAGGCCTTCTCTTGTGGTTCTTGAACCTTTCCCTAACTCTTAACAGACTTTTCTGATACTCTGGACTGCAGAAGAAAGAAGGGAAACTATGTTAACTTCAGCACATGGACTGTGATGGACAGAATGGATTCCATTATTGGGTGCCAGAGCACTTAACTTTTTTTATGTTCTTATTGTTTTATGCTCTTACTTGGCTTTATTTTATTATTTGGTAGTATTTTTTATTGTTTCTGTTCCCTGTGATTTTATGGGCCCTGTAAGCTTCAGCAGATGCTAGCTATATTCATCAGGTGGCAAAAAATGAAGTGTGCCGACTTCCTGAAAAGCTGGTTGTAAGGATCCAGAGTTGAAATTTGTCTGGGTCATTGGTAATGTGCCCTTCCTTGGGAATAGGAACTACTTTGAATTTCAGGGGTGAGTCTTTGCTTCTCTGTAATCCATTGGGAAGGGGGACATTTTAGTGCTACTCCAAATAGGGCCTACTATGGTGAAGAGAGAGAGAGAGAGAAAGAGAGAGAGAGAGAGAGCAAGAGAGAAAGAGAGATAATTCTTCAGTTTAACTATTCTAAGTTAGCAAAAACTAAGTCTCTCCAGAGGTTGGAAAACTTTTGAGCATTTTCTGTTGCAAAATAAATCCTAGTCAGAGATTTTTGCTCTGCTTCTTGCTCTTTAAGTTGCTTATGACACTAAAGAGAAACAACAGTAAACAGCTTTCAGTTATGAGCTCTGGAGAGGAGAATTTAGGGGTACTTCTCCAAAATAAGGTCATGCTTAGCTGGTAGGAGGGAAAGAAATATGCAAGGAAAATACATGTACATTCAATAAAAATACATTTCCTTTCCACCAACAACTGTAATATGCTATTCTGTCTTGAAACTACTCTATCATTTACAGAATCTGTGGTGAAAATTTCATACAAAAGGTGTAAATCGCAGATAATTTGGGGATCTTGGTCATTTTTCAACAGTGTTCCTCTTCATGGTATAATATATAGCACCTGCATTTGGGAGGATCTCTCAGATCTGGGGTTCAGATCTCAAAGCATATGAGACAAACCAGGCCTTAATGTTCTTTGATTAATTTCTGCTTTGTAAATGAGTTGTGTTCTACATGCTAGATCTTTGAATAGATTTTATATCATATTATCATTCAATCAAACACACACCCATTTATAACTTTGGGGGGAGTTGAATTTGATAAAGATTGTCTTATCTGTTTAGAAAAATAGAAGATTGAGGAAAAAATAGCATTTCTGTGGCCTGTTGTCTAGTGTGTTCTGTCTGAATAGGAAAACAGCCAAGCTGGATTGTAAAAACAGGAACAATACTCCTGTCCATGTCCATCATCAGTCATAATCCACTCCTTCTAAGGTTTCATGTTAGCAAATTTGATGGGTCAGTCACACTCTTGAACTGTTTGTCAGATGGATGAGTGTGTGGTCTCCATTCAGGCTGTCCTTTATTCATAATCCATTCCTGTGAGGCTGAAATAGCAAAAGACTCTCTGGAAGGAAGTCCACTTAACATGGGCCCCTCCCATTGAACTGAAGAACTTCCTTCCCATGCCTTCCACCTTGAGAAGGAGTTGACAGCAAAGAGTTCTCCTCAGAGCAATGTTATTCTCAGAACCACACTGGTTTCTCTCTTTCTATCTTCCCAGTATGCCCAGTGACCTAGGTTTGGTGGCTGCCAGCCTACATTCCAGGGAATTAAGTAGAGGTTCTTCTTATTACAGAACTTGATGTATTGTGAACAATAAGAAGATAGATAATGTGGATGCAGCCCTGTTTTTGGAGCTCAGACTTTTGTGGACTATATCTCAGTGCCCTCTGAATGCCATGATATAAGGAAATTGTCAAGGCACATGTGAGCAACAAATGGCAGGAGTCAGTTTCATCACACTGTGTTCATGCTATGTTCTCATACTTGTTGTTTGGTTTGACCACTTAAATGTCCAGCTCTCCTTGGGGACACCAGGACCTATGACAGCATATGCAGAACCTCTCGCCAGAGGTAAAGAGAGGTGTGTTTCTCTTGTTTGTTTGGAGAAAGCCACAAAAATCAAAGTAAAGAATTCTGTTCCTGTCTGGCATTCTATCAATCTCACTAAAAACTTTTGTTGCTTTGTCCCCTGGAGGTAGCTGGGATGAATTCTTACAAAATGCTTACATAGTCTCTACAAAATCCTTTCCCTTGGTGCATGTTACCTTCCTGTATAGAATCTTTCAAAAGAACAAAAGTGCAATGTCTCAGAAAACATAGAGAATGTTGATTAAAATAAACAAAGCCAGTTTTATGTTTAATGAAATGGGGAGAAAAATGTCACTTTTTCTTTTTCTCCTTGTATTTTAAAAACTAATTTCTACCCCTGAACACTCAGTTCTTCCCAACTGAGTGTCCCCATATGCTAATGTCCCCATCAGAGCAGGGGCCTTCCCTGAGGAGTTAGCCTGTTTCCTTCTTTCTAGGTGGTTCAAGAGCCCCCTAGCTCCAGAGCATGGTCTTTGCTTTGCAGAGAATGTACATATGCACACATGTGGATTCTACCCCAGTGCTTCAGAATGTCAGAAATGGTATCCTCACAGTGCTACTACTGGTTAGCAAGAAGATGGACATGGAATGAACTGAGCTTCTTCTCAGAAGAAAAAGCCCCTCATCAAAGAGGCTCCTACCTGCCCCATCTCTCTTGGGGACTCTCAAACCAGAGGCCAAGGCTGAGTCCTGAAACCTTCCTCTTATACTGTCTCAATGAACAGGCCACCTGTTTTAACCACATGACAACCTGAGATTTAAGGATCCATCCAGCCTGGCTCTTGAGCCCTAACACCTCCTTTGCTTGGAGGAAAGATCAGGAAGACCAAATTAAGTAGAAAATAAAGGAGGCTTCTCCGATTTCGGAACATTTCTAAAAATCTAACATGCCTGCATGAGTCATTCATCTGACCACATTCCACCAACCCTCAGATTTGCAGTCTCTGGTTCTTTGATCAAAGCCAAAGTTTGGGTCTTTTCCTGATTCTCAAGTCATTTTCAGTGAACCATCACTGCTTTGTGAATGTAGAGTGATCTGAAGCCTGTCTTGCCCTAAAACTTGACTGGTGATAGAAACACCAGCCCCTCTTTCCTTGTGTGTGGAGACTAAGAGCCTTATGCCTCTAGTCCAGCACTTGGCTGGGTGCGAACTCAGCCTGCTTCTCTGCAGAGTGATGAGAAAGAGGAGCAAACTCTGTGAAGGGTGGAGGAAGGGAGTGGGGCTAAGGGCACCCCAGAGCTGGCATTGTTTTATTTGGACAGAAAGTTCATTAGGAGAAGGATGCTGCAGCTCCTCTGAGTCCAGCCAAACCATTTCCTTGGTCTTGGCTCTGAATTTGATTCTCTACATGCTAGAGCCTGGTCTCCATGAAGTGGTGGATTGGCATCTCCTCAGAATCTATCTGTGACCATTGAATCACTGGACTAAATGGGCCAGACTGATGCATCACCCCTGACAGTTTACATCCTCTGGCATAATCTAAGTAAAGAGCTTGGGGATGGAACTAGACAAGCAACTAGGTTAGAGATGCTGTGAGAAGGGTTGTTCTTTATCAGAAATGCCAGGAGACAGTCCAAAAAAATAATAAATGAATAAATAAAAATCACAAGCTTTGTCTGAATCAGAGAGTGCTTTGAAAACTGGACATGGAAAGTAAATGAAGACAGAGAGAGAAAGTGTAAAGGAGAGCTGGCATGGGAGGGCTGGGCAGAGAGAGAAAGAGACGGGGTGTGCAGCTCAGGAGTGAAGCAGCCCTGTGTCCAGGAGTGAAGGATTTAGTTCTCCCAGGCGAGCCGGCAGATCAGAGGCTCCAGTGCCCTCTGTTGTTCGAAAGAGAACTGCAGAAATGCCGCACAGGCTGTCCAGTGGGGCTCTAGGAGACAGCTCCTAGAAGGGAAGAGAAAGGGAAGAGGAAGAAAAGGGAGTAGGAAGGGTTGGGGAAGGGGCAGAGGAAGAGGGAAGGGAAGGGTGGGGAAGGGCAGAGGAAGAGGGAAGGGAAGGGTGGGGAAGGGTGGACAGCTGTATGGATTTCTGTAGGCCAACTTCATACTATTTGCATATAACTTATGCAGCTGTTGAAAGCATATAATCTATCAAATGTGTATTTATTTCCTGGCTTTATGACCCCACAGGGAAAGTCATGACTTCAGTGAACTAAGGCAGAGGTACAGTGAAAAGTGAGCTGAGCTCTGTACCTTTGGCATTGGTAAATCCTGTGTTCATTTAGGGCCAGGGTCTAAAACTTTGGACCAGAAACTGCAGAACTGCCTGTAGCTCCCTTTCCCCTTGGCATTGTTCATGTTTCTCAGTAATGACTTTTCATCTGCTGCCACCATGGAGAGAGAAGACAGGCCTGGGAGCTGTGTTTGAAACAAAAACAGCATTAAGAGGAATGTGGTGGGGCTCTGTGTTTTCCTCAATTAAAGGCACCAATGCCAACTGCATTCAAGCGTGTCCTTGGTAGTTACACTAAACAGGTGCTGTGGAGCAGCTGGAGCCAGGGAGACCCCGTGGATTCCACAGCCAGGATATCAAGCAGGGTGCCCTATGCCCCTTCCTCCCAGTGTATTTCCCACCCTGCTTGTCACTAAACACTGCACTCTGGAATCACTTTATGTTTCCTCTGAGGTCCAGGAAGTCAAATGTAGTTGGGCTGCTGCAAACCAGCTGCCTGTAAGGGTACCCTGGAGCAGGTCTTAGGGAATTGAAGCTGGGATAAAGTAGGGGGACCACTGTGCTTTGTAGCATATGGCTATCTGCTATATATATATATATATATGTATATATATATATACATATATATACATATATATATATATATAGAGAGAGAGAGAGAGAGAGAGAGAGAGCAGTGCTTATATATATAAGCTTACGCATTGTCATCCCCTAGACTGTTGGGGGTTTGAGTTGGTCCTCAGTAGATGGGCTCTTCTGAGAAGTCTCAACCTTGCTCTCCCTGCTTTCAGGACACCAGAAACCAAATGAGCTTGGAACAGGCAGATACTTGCCTAGTAGTAAGGGTTTATTTTGACAGTGAGAGCTGGAAAGTTAGCTTAATGGTTAAGACACTTACTTTGCACTCAGCAAAGTAAGCTCAGATTTGATCCTCAGTACCATGGAGTATCCTCCAAGCCCTGCTAGGAGTGATTCCTGAGTACAGAGCCAGGAGTAAGCCCTGGACACCACTGGATGTGGCTCTCAAATAAATCAAACTAAATTTTTTATTTTGGTTTTTGGGTCACACCCGGCAATGCTCAGGGGTTACTCCTGGCTCCATGCTCAGAAATTGCCCCTGGCAGGCATAGGGGACCATGTGGGATGCTCGGATTTGAACCACCATCCTTTTGCATGAAAGGCAAATGCCTTACCTCCATGCTATCTCTCCAGCCCCCCAAACTAAATTCTTAATGGATGCCTTCTATATCACAGACAAACCACAAAGGGTGCCACCATTGACTGGTCCATTGATTGCTTTCATCCTGGGCAGGGCATGGTGGGGAGGTGTGTGTTTGGGAGGTGGTCAGTGTGATGCAGATCAGGGAACCATGAGCATTTCTAGTTTTGAGGCCCATTTTTTTTCAATGTGGAGTTGTAAACTGGGTTATGCATCCAGTCTCCTTCTCTTTCCCTTTCTCCAGAAAGAACTTTAAAATGAGTTTGAATGTGTTGGCCAGACCCTGTCCTGTGAAACAAATAAGGCTGATTTAAGAGGACAGGGGCAAATGGGCCCCAAGTTCAAGAACTCACTCCTGTTTCTGAATCAGCACTGGATCTGGATCCCTTTGGGAGTGCTATGTTATGTTGTGCACCAAAGGAGCTGGAAAAAAATCAGCCTGAGGGTGGAGAACAACCCCATCTAGAGAATTCTCTTCACATTGGAACTCTGGGGACAAAAGAAAGAGACAATAGTTTTGGTAGTAACTGGAAAAGGGTTCACTTCTTTATGTGGCATCTTTATTTTGTCCATTCTGGTTTTTATTAAAAAAGAGGTGTTGGAGCCCGGGAGATAGCATGGAGGTAAGGATTTTGCCTTTCATGCAAAAGGTCATCGGTTCGAATCCTGGTGCCCCATATGGTCCCCCGTGCCTGCCAGGAGCGATTTCTGAGCATGGAGCCAGGAGTAACCCCTGAGCACTTCCGGGTGTGACCCAAACCCCCCCCCAAAAAGAGGTGTCAATCAAATCTACATCTCCGGTCTCAGGTACCCAGATCTCAGAATTGATAACCTTTGGACTGTGTAAGACAGACCTAGATCAGAGAGGCCCATTTCTTGTGAACTGAGGAAGCCATGCTCTGGCTGGACTTTTACTTTCTCTCACCTTTCTTCTTGACTACATTGGGGAATTAGCAATCTCATCCTAAACTGACTTTATGTCATAAGAGACCTTCAGGTCCTTGTTTTCTGAGTGTTGATTCCCCTCATATTTATTAATCCAGTCCATATAGCCTCATTTCTGGTTCCATTAAGGGGAATCAAGCAAAATGGACTCAGAGTAAGTTCTCTCTGAAAAGAGTTTGGATATTGATGGAATTCTACTCGTTGATCTTATTCTTTGCTGTTGTTTTTATTAAATCCCCCTGAGTACTTATTGAGTTCTAAGTTTTACTCAATAAATTTACATGGATTAATAATATTGAGGGATTTGGGGCCAGAACAATAGTGCACCTGGTAAGACATTTGTCTTGCATGTGGCCAACCTGAGTTCAATCCTAGGTATCCCATTTAGTCCCCAAACCTCCCAAGATTGATCCCTGAGCACAGAACCAGGAGCAGACCCTTGAGCACTGTCAGGTGTGACCTAACAAAACAAAATAATAATAATATTTGGAGAATTGAATAGACTGTAGAAATTGACTCAGTTCTCTATGCCTCTCCTTGCCAACTCAGTGAAAATTTAAGTTTAAAGAGATTGAATGATTTCCCCTCAAAATTCAAATGCAGTATCATGAGTTCTGACAAATCAAGCAGGAAAAGATCCTTGCTCTCTAGATATTTGGGGGTTTAGCATTGGTGAAAGATTTGGCACAATCCAAAGAGATGTTTTTTGTATTTAGTGTCTATACCTAGATTAGCCCATCCTGTGTCTCACAGAGAAGAAAGACCTGTGATTGTACCCTCAGATCTACTCCACCACATTTCTGACTCAGAGAACCCTGAAGAAACTGAATGGAAACTGATTGCGAGTGAGGTGCGTCTGGGGAGGAACTGGGACTCAGCTCCTTCCTCAAATCCTTGTGGAAATAATGGACCAAGGAGAGAACAGAGGAGAAGTGCTCTGAGGGAGCCTGTGTGGATGAGACCACTGGACTCAGAGGTACATTTCTCTGCCAGTATTTGACGAGGGAGCTGCCCTACAGCAGAGAGAAGGAGGGAAAGGCTTGAAACAGGGGGAGTATACAGGAATGAAGTCAGGACTCTGAGGTTTTCCTCTGCAACAGAGGTTTTGATTGGTTCCAAGGCCATCAAAGTGCCCTTTTAAAATGTTAACTTACAAATCTGTAAAACTAGAAACAAATATTATTTATCTCCAGGTAGGTGCACATGCTAATATGATACTAGGTGTCTGGAAGGATTTGGTAAACTTTACAGGGATGCATTTGGGCTACAAATGATTGAAGTCAGTAAGGCAAGCTAAGCTGGCCTATAGAAGGCATCCATCCCATTCTGCCCTCTCTGGTTTTCTGAGCTCAATTTACTTTGCTAAGTCTTACTGATTATTACTGGTAGCATTCCAATGTCTTTAAGTATCTGGAAGGAAAAGTAAAGTATATGGAGAATAAGTAAACATCTGATTGTTTTCAGCAAATGATCAGAACTTAGCGCAAAATAAATTTGCACGATTCATTTATTTGACAAGTTGATAATTTTTTGAATTAAAGAGAAATGTTTGCTTTTGTGGCTTGTATTCTGAGAACTTCAAATTAAGGAATGCAATAATGGGTATTATTAACCTTTTGGTTTGTTTTGTTTTTGCATTTTTGGGTCATACCCTGTGACACTCAGGGGTTACTCTGGTTATGCTCTCAAAAATTGCTCTGACTTGGGGGACCATATGGGACGCAGAGGGATTGAACCAAGGTCTATCCTAGACCAACCATGTGCAAAGCAAAAGCCCTACCGCTGTGCTGTCGCTCAAGCTCGATTTTTTATCCTTTTCTAAGTAGTCCTTTCTAGTCCCAGCCAATTGTCAACTGCAGAATAGAATACATAGAATAAATAAGTAATTCTAATAGAGCAAGTGATGACTTCCAATGTGAATACATCCTTTTAAGGTTTCAAGTGGGATGCAATTCTTTTTCTTTTATTAGGCCAGAGGGGAAAAAGGCTGTGTAAATTTAAGACTTTAAGCAAGGATTAAAAAGTTGACTTCAATACTTTTGCTATTTTCGTTTTGCAGACCCCATGAAGAGAGGTCAAGTGCTGGACACATAAGGTGAATGTTTCACTCATCACAGTGTTTTGCCTATAATTTTCAGCAGTTACTGGTTGGTGTGATTTTTCTTCCCATCAGACTCACTTTGGTCCTACCTTCTATTTCTCAGATTCCCAAAATATCTGTGTCCTTGTCAAAAGTATGACCTCTGGGACAAAGGTCCTTTATGAAAGGGAAATCCTTGGATTTTCTGGATTTTCTTGGATTATTGCATGCTTAAGCTTTCTTTTCTCATCTTCTTAGAATGGAATTTTCTTCCTATCTTATGTGTAGTTGGTTAACATCAATGAGCTAAAGAATCACATGACCAGAAATTTGACTCATCAGTAGAACACTCTTTTTTCATGAGCGAGGCTCTGAATTCAGGTCCCAGGAACACATAACACACACACACACACACACACACACACACACACACACACACACACGCACAGTAATCACATAATAAAAGAAAGGTCTCATTACTTTGACTTCTCTGAGCTCTTTAGAGATTAAACAAAAACAGTAAAGCTTACAACATCTTGCTTGAGACATTGGTAGGACTAGAATATTCTTTCATTTTTCCTTTGACACACTTATACATCAAAACTAATATTAAACACAATATAACCCACTAATACTCCATATGTTTCTCTACCACTTTACAACTTTCAGAATGAGTTGGACAAGCAGGTCATTGCCCTTTTAATGGTAAACCTCTTGTATCCTAGACAAATGCCATTTACAATGATGATTATTTGAAGCTTCTGTATTATAATACTGTGTGTTGCTTCAATGCAAATTTTATAAATAAATCCCATCTACCCAGCAGAATTATAAAAATTAATTAAGATCAAGTTTGTAGAAGCCCTTTGAGAAGTTACTAATATTGTTACTAATATGGTTACTAATATTGAATATCAATGGCTTAATGTAATTTAAAAATAATTTGAAATTAATTTTAAAATTAATAAAACAACACAGGGTCAAAAAGATAGTTCACTACGCAGGTTTGTCTGGGTTCAATATTGAGCACCAAGTGGTCCCCAATCACCACCAAGCACCATACACCACTATGTGTAGCCACCAAACAGAAACAAACTAAAAAAACAAACAAACAATATTTCTGTATCCTATTGGAGTTTGAAATTGCATGTGTGGGGTTAATATTTCTTAGTAAATGAAATAAGGAGTATATAAATGTGAATATGATAAGAAGGTCATCTTTTTTTTTTTTTTTTGGTTTTTGAGTCACACCCGGCAGTGCTCAGGGGCTATGCCTGGCTCCATGCTCAGAAATTGCTCCTGGCAGGCACGGGGGACCATATGGGGCACCGGGATTCGAACCGGTGACCTTTTGCATGAAAGGCAAATGCCTTACCTCCATGCTATCTCCCGGACCCCAGAAGGTCATCTTTAATTTTTACTTTTATTTACTTACTTATTTGAGGTTTGAAGCCATGCTTGGTGGTGCTCAGGGTTTACTCTTGACTCTGTGCTCAGGGATCAGTGCTGACAGTGCTCAGGAGATCATATACAGTGTCACTGAACCTGGATTAACAGCAGGCAAGGCCTTACCCACTATAGTAAATCTCAGGTCCTAGGGCGTACTGTCCTTAGGACCCATGCCTCTGAGGAACAGCTGGTCCCAAGAGTAAGGCCATAGCCTCACACATAATACTGAAATGGCCCAGCTGGTCATTGGTAGAGTTGGTGACTCTATTTTTGACTATAGCAAAGGAGGCTGTGTGCTTTGGTAAGTAGAGCAGAAACAGGGACATGTGCAAATACAGAACCTGAGTTCAGAGCCATTCAGAGGATAACAGAAATGTCCGTGTGCCCAGTTCTTGCCTGGAGAGTGACACAAATAGGTTCCAGAGAAAGACTCATCTGATGACATCAGGAAGGCTGATGTCGTGCACATGGCAGATGGCCAACAGTGCAGGGGAAAGAACAGATGGAGGCCGGGTCTAGTTTTTACCCAGAAAGAGTTTCCTCATAGGTAACTCAGCATGTGTTGCTAGGACTAAGGATGATGGAGACATGGGGATAACCTCTAAAAGTCCTATGTGTGTTCCTTCAACTTGGGACTTTTGTGATGGTAGTTTTGGTGGGTTCTGAGTTGGTGGATTCTGTGTTGTTGAGCCTTTGCTTTCAAGTGTGTGTCCAAGATATGTGTGTGTGCACTTACCAAAGAGGGCACAACTAATCCTAGATGCAGCTCATGATCAGTTCATACTTCAAGTGAGTCACTGCATAAGTAAGGCAGGGTTGACTCTTCCTTTCTGAAAAAAGGCAGTGGGCTCACATTTTTCTCCTGTGTCAATACTTTGTTTAGCACTTAATACAGTGTTACAACAATGTGAAAAATGCTTGCCAGAGAACATACATACATAAATAATAGGGTTGGATGCCATGAATTTTCCCCTATTATTGCCATTTTTGGGATGTAGAGTAAAAGAGACTGAAAGCACCAATGCATTTGCTACTACTGCCTCCGAGAAATTATTGTTTAACCAAGACGGGACTCTTTGACTCTTTGACTGTGCTCTCTTCAAACCTCCATAGCACCTTATATTTAAAAGAAAAGCCTGGAACAGCAAATCAATAGCACAAAGGTATTTTCTACAAGGTGTCAGATAAATTACTCTTGCAAAAAAACAGGAAGATTTTACACATCAGAGCAGTGGGATAACATAGTAAGTGCATTGCTCTGATTGTGTCCCACACATGACCTTAGAATGCTTCTCTTGGTTTTCTACCCACTGTGGAAGAGTTGGAGTAAGTTACTAAGTTCTCTAATTAGTGAACCTGGAGCCTTAAACTGTGTGGGAGTTTTCATTGAGCTGAATTTGGTCAACTATAGAAAACTGTCCCAGCTCATTGTAAACTTGCAACACTCAATACATTGACTAGGAATACTAGTACTGATAATGATAATGCAGGCCATGTTGATCTCTGAGTAAGGTGGTGACCATGACCAAGAATTTTGACAATGAGAGTGACAACAAAGTGAGAATGTTCTGTACCTCATACAGTGTGAGCAGAATTGTGCTGGGAAGAAATCATGCCAAGAGCCTCATGTTTCTACTTAGTTTTTCTTGGGCTCAGATGTCTCTTGAAAACCAAGGTCTTTGTATTTTTTCATCCGGGAAATTTATTGATTGAGTTCGGGGCCAAAGCCTCCAAATCAGTTAGATGGCTAAGCTGTTACAACCAGGGTTTACCCTCAGATATGAAGAGTCACTGTAGGTGAGGATGGTAGGTTGGTATATGTTAAGCCAGCTTGGTACCCTGTTTTTTCCACCACCAGTGGTAAGTCAATAGATCATTCATATTTTACTTCTCTCAATGATTTTCTCAATAGTAACTTCAACAAAGGGTCACAACTTTTTTCTATGTTCCTGGAATGAAGTTAATGAGTTTGAAATTGTGCCTTTTGTGCAGATGCTGGGGGTCCTCATTCCATGGGACTCAGGATTTTCATCCTGTGACTTAGACTAAAGATAAAATTAGGCCAATTTAGCAGTTATCTATTGCTCCTTGTTGGTGCAAGAATTCAGTCTTCAGAGCCCAAGAGATAGTACAGTTTACCAAGCACTTGCCCTGCATGTGACCAACCTGATTCAATTCCTTGCGTACAGTTCAGAGCACTGCCAAAAGTGATCCCTGAGCACAGAACAAGGAATAAGTCCTAAAAACTTCTGAATGATACCCCAAAACAAAACTCCCCCAAAAATCTTAAAAACTGAAGCAAACTTTATTTTTTAGAGTTTAGGCAGTATGGTTCTGGTAGTGTTTAAGTTTATGGTAGTGGCATACAAAGCTATTCCACACCACTGTCTCAGAATATTTTATGAACTTGAAGAAAATTGGAAAGACTTCTTCAGGGTTCTTCCTTTGGAAATTTAGCAAGAGAGGCGAGACTCCCCCACCCCACCTCCTTTCTCTTTTTTAAGGTCAGATCTCCCTCAACTGTAAGTTGGGTTTTCACTAGTTTTCACTAGTCTGGGAAAGTCCAACACCAGAGGGCGTTGTGCATACAACATTTTAGCTCATTCTTAAATACAGTTTATTTTACACATATAAACAAAATAAGCATATTTTTACATCTGTGCTCATTCACTCCTTAAGAACTCATTCCTAGCCGTGGAAATCTTACACACTATGTCTTTTTCTTGGAAATAGAGGTTAGCTGATATTTGAATTAGTAGATATTTATTGAGTACCTACTATAGACAAGATCCCATATTAGGAGTGCGGAAGGAGTGAGGGCTGCAATGAAAGGAGACAGATGAAATATATATGGATCATTCCTTTTCTACAGGATGCTTTGGTGACCCAACTGGGATTGTCTCTGTGAATCAGGCATCACCTGTTCTCAAGGACAGGCCAGTCCATTGGAGATCAAAGTTTTCCATTGATAGTAGGGAAAGCTAGAGCAAAAATTCTCGAATGAGGAATGTGCTTCATCCATTTAGTTCAGTGGGGATGGTTATTCCCATGTGGATCAAAATAGAATTGGCAAGAAATCTGCCAAGGATGGATCTAGCAGACTTTAATCACAGATGAACTTTGGAAGGTTTTTGAACCTATCAATCTGAAACTTTGAACTCAACAATCGTATTCTTTTGTTGTTGTTGTTGTTGTTGTTTGTTTTTTATTTTGGGGTCACACCCAGAAGCACTCAGGGGCCACTCCTGGCTCTGCACTCAGAAATCGCTCCTGACAGGCCCAGTGGCTATATGGGATGCTGGGATTTGAACCACCATTCATCCTGAATCAGCTGAGTTCAAGGCAAATGCCCTACCACTGTGCTATCTCTTTAGCCCAACAAACTTATTCTAATTTTCAGCTTATAACCATATCCTAACCATTCTCTAGTACTTTCTTATGACCGAAAGAGTTGGATAAATGACTTTTCTGTAACAGTGTCCATACTTGGCACAGAAGACATGTGCCCTAGTTTAGCAGACATACGTTCATTTACCCAGCAAACAGCTGTGGGATGCCTACCTTGTGGGTCCCATTGTTTAGACATTCAGAAGGTTCCTGCCTGCCTTCAAGAAGCTCACTCATTAATAAGAGGAATAAATTGACTTACAAAGTCATCTGAGAAAAGTAAATAGCAGTGTGATAAGAGATACTTTGTGCAGTAGGTCCTTTTTCTGACTTTCCAGAGAAGAGATCTTTGAAAAGGAAAGACATAACTTGAGAGGCAGGTATTATAGTCTGAGGAAGGTGTATATGCAGTCAGTGATTCCTGAATAGTACAGAGAGAGAATTCTAGCAATTACACTGAGCCCCAAAAGATTCCAGTGCCCATAATGGATCCTCCATGCAGCTGTTTTGCTTTTCATTTCCAAGGATCTGTGGATACTAGAGAACTAAGTTGGGTTAAAAAAAAATAAAGGGGGGGGGTAGATAGTACAGTGAGTAAAAAAACTTGCCTTGTGTGTAGCCAATCTCAGTTGAATCCAGGCCTAGTATATAACCCCTGAATCCCATCAGAAGTGATACCTCAGGGGCCGGGCGGTGGCGCTGGAGGTAAGGTGCCTACGCTAACCTAGGATGGACCGTGGTTCGATCCCCCGGTTCCCCATATGGTCCCCTGTGCCTGCCAGGAGCGACTTCTGAGCGAATAGTCAGGAGTAACCCCTGAGCGTCACCGGGTGTGACCCAAAAACAAACAAACAAACAAACAAACAAAGAAGTGATACCTCAGCACAGAGCCAGGAATAAGCCCTCAGCACAGCCAGGTATGACCCCCAAAGCCTAAATTTTAAGCATTCAGAATACAGATCGAGGACTGTGATAACTAAATGCCTGTTTTCTTGGAGAATCTCTTACAGGTTCAATTTTTTTCCTTTATTGAGCATTAACACTTTAAATTCTGCCCAGTGAACTAGTTCAATGCAAAAAGTGGTGAAAGAACTAAAGAACGTCAGTCAGTATAAAATCCTCTATTAAATGGGACATGCCAAGTTCAAAGCCTCTCTAATAGATGTCAAGTTTAATGCAGCACACGTCTGCCAGCCAAAGCGCACCCGGTGTGAGGGCAATAGAACAAATAAAAATGTGGACCCTTCCAGTTCTTGATAATGTTTTTGAGGTTGCTCTGTTGGTTCTAGAGAAAGGTAGGTGGAAAACATTATTTTCTCCTTTTAAATGGTAAGCAAGTTGCTGTGCAAAGCTTGGAAATCTCTTGAGTCCAAAATTGAACAACACCACCCCAACCCCAGTGCTATATTTTTTTGTTCTTTTTAAGGGGAGGGCACAGACTGATAAAGCTGTTTAGGGATGTAAATAGACCAGAAAATATTGAGGCTGGTGGTTTCTCCCCCTCGTAAGAAAATCTTTGGGCTTTGCTATGCTGTGTCTGTCTCTTGTGTAAGGACATTTAATTAGCTACAAGTTCCAACAAAGACTTTTGAAAGGAAAATATATCAGTGGTGCCGATGCCTTTATTTTCATCTGGCCCACAGCCCCGATTTTAACTCCCTTATTAAGAGGCGCCTGAACAGCCCGGACTAAATTGGGAACATCTCCACTCTGTTTGACAAATAGATTTTTTTGTAAACTGATTTAGCCTTTTCATTGTTTGCATTTCATTATATAGCAGACTTCGTGTCACAAAATCGGTATTCATTCAAAACAGAGAATTTAGAGATAGGACTATAGCCAGATAAAAAATATTGCACTGGTCAGGTCTATTAAACATAGAATAATAGCAAGTCACTGATCCAAAGGGCAGTCTTCAGTGGGGAAGGGGTTGACATTCCCCAGGTCATGAGTTGGATGCAGAGAGAAGATGTAAACTCAGACCATCTGCAGAGAAAATAGTGAAACATGAAGGGACCAGACCAATAAAGAAGGAAATGAATTAGGTCTGTCTTTTGTGTCTTATTTATTATAATTTATTTTACACATGCCAGGAAGGAACCTAGGACCCCAACCATGTAAGGCTTCTGCATTTCTCTCCTCTCTTTCTTTCTCTCTCTCTCTCTCTCTCTCTCTCTCTCTCTCTCTCTCTCTCTCTCTCTCTCTCTTGCTCTCTGTGCCACACCTGGTGATATTCAGGGATTTTTTCTTCAGACTTTGTGCCCAGGGTTCAGTCCTTTTTCTGCTTAGATCATCCTATGTGGTACCAAGGATCTAGCCCGGATTAGCTGCATGCAAGGTGATTGTCTTTTCCTCCTGTACTACCTCTGGCGCATCCTTTTTGTGCACCAAGCAGAACTCAGGGGTTACTCCTGACAGACTAAAGGGACCATATGAGATGCTGAGGATTGAACCTGGGTTGATCATGTACAAAGCAAACACCCTGCCCTTTGTGCTATTGCTTCGGTCCTGGTACATCTTTCAGACACCTTAAAATTCATTAATTCAAGAAGCTAGAGATCTGCTCCAAGCCCTTGGTTATTAGTTTGGGATCAGTTGAAAGAGCCAGCAAGGCTGAATAGATTTGAAAAAAGAGGCAGAATCCTGAATCTGCACTCCCGTTCTCTTCCACTAGTAGTTAGGAGCAGGTGAAATCTGGAACATTCTCTATTCCATCAAGATACTCCAAGCAGGAGCCTGCAAATTTACTAGAACAGATTCTCTTGGTTTGGTATGTCTAGGAGTGTCTAGAGGAGCCACCACCAGCATTTTAAAGCATCTACCAGGCCAGTCCATGGGCCAGAGCTGGGGCATCTGGGTCATTTACTCAGATGGAAGGGCCGAGAGCTCAGCAAATCCGGTTTCTGGGGAAGAGTCGTCTTTGCTCCTTGTTATTACAGAAAGGAGAGCGAGCACGCCTGACATCTTATTCTTGGCTCTTTAGGCATTCCGGCCTGTTCTGCCGGCAGGCAGCTTCTTAGCTCAGCTTAATGAGTCTTTGGAGATCACCTTTTGTACACTTGTCCAAAGAGCTGGGATTATTTAGAAAGATGAACACGCCGTTTGGATTCTCAAGAAGCTTAGAGTCCAGGGAAAAGGCAGTGAAGCCCAGGGAAGCCTAAGTCTCTATGGCTAACTGAGAAGGATGCAGATAGAGGGGTATCCCAGCCTGTAGGAGTCACCCCCGCCCCTGCACTCCCTTACCCAGCAGGAACTAAGGATGGAGAAGTCAGATTTCACTAAGCAGAGATATAAAATTTGAGTGTGTGTTCAGGAGTACCTCTAGGAGTTAGAAATTCCTCAAAATGTTTTACTTGTGAATGGGCAATTTGTCTCTCTTGGGTTTGGCTTCTTGTAGTTCTATTTGAAATTTCTGCCCCCCCCACTTGTGCCGCCCCCCCCCCACTTACACACACATGTACACACACAGACACACACTTCTGCCTGGCCATTAGCATCTGTTAAAAGGAGAAGATGCTCCCTACAGAATTGTTCCTTTGCTTAAGAGCATAAGGAGAGAAACCAAAGCAGCTGAATCTTAGTTGTTGGTGATGCCTCATCCATACTCTGTGTGGGAACTGTATCCAAGCAACTTTGTTCCTGAAGCTTGATGCTAAAGTTTTCCTTGAAGTTGCCTCTTCTCTGCCTGCCTTTATACACCTCGGGTGCTCACAGTATCATCTGATTTTAGCTCAATCTCATAAGCTGACAAGTGCCTTAAAAGTGAGCTCCTCAGCATCACAGAAAGGCTGAAATTCTTCCTCCTTTCCTCCCTTGTTGGACAGTTAGGTTGGTTTCATCTCTTAGGTATTGTAATAAGTGCAGCAATGAACAAAAGTATGCATTGATTTTTGTAAATCGATGTTGTGTGTGTGTGTGTGTTTGGGGATAAATGCCAAGTCGTGGAATCATTGGGTCATATAGTAATTCTATTTCTATAATTTTTGTTTAGATCTCTATATTGCTTACAGAATAGCAAGTACTTAGAAAGTAAATCTTAAAAAGAGGGGCCAGAGAGATAGTATAATGGGTAAAGTGCTTGCCTTGCACAGACAACCTAGGTTTGATTTCTATTACCATCTCTGGTCCCTTGAGCATCAACAGAGTGATTCTTGAATGCAGAAATAAGTGTAGCCCTGAAAATTGCCCAGTGTGTACCTCAAAATAAAACCCAATGTTTTTAATTAAAAAGAAAAAGCTTTAGCATGGCTCAAGCCTCCAAGTCTGCTGCCTCCATTTTTTCTTCTTCCCCCACCTGGATTTCTATTTGGAGACTTCCTGACTTGCTGACTCACTTTACATGAGAACCAAACATCCCCCATATGCTGACTGAGGGGACAGGTGGTGTCAGCTTCTTGACCGATAGACCTTGAAGTCTTAGCATGGCCACAGCCATGATTTTTTTTAAAAAAATGAAAGAATGGAGAGCATGAAGGGTACTCGGTTTACATACAGCTGACCCAGGTTCAATCCCCAGCAATACATGGCATCTCTGAGCCCCACTATGAGTAATCCCTGAGCACACAGGAGGAGTAAGCTCTTAGCACCATTGGTGTGATTTTAAAACCAGAAAGAAAAGAAAGTAATACCTTGCAGATAGGGCACAAACCTAGCATGCACCTGCCCTGGGTTCACATGGTCCCCTAAAGCATAGCCATAGGCAACCCTGGAGACCACCAACCACCTCCAGGGTGACCCAGGTAATCTCTGGCACCACAGGGCATGTATATGGTGGCATTGTGGAGCCCTTGCATTGAACTGTAGGTCCACCTGAGATCTCCTAAGCACTTGGGCAGCCAAAATATTTGTTTTAAAAATATTAAAACTCTTAAACAATCGAGCATTCTGCAAGACCCTGTACGAGGCATTAGTAGGAGGACCTGGGTTGGATCTGAAGCACTTTCCAACCTGGTTTGGAAGGGTCACCAGGCCTGGCCCTTTCAGCAAGACAACGATGGAGCCAATGAAGAGAGCTCACCACTGTGCTCCCTCACATGCCTTACAAACTTGAGACCCAGAGTTTTCTCCCAATATCAAATGCCCCCCCTTATGCCACAGGGTGCAGTAACAGAGACCCCAAAGGACCTCCAGGGGGTAGCACTGGTAGCTTTTAGCACTTCTGAGATAAATTATTAAACCATCCTACTTGGTTAGGCAGCTGTGGCTGACAGTGGCACCAATGTCCTGGACCATGGCCTTAGAGCCCCAACCCCAACTGGGTAGGGGAGAGTCTCATAACAAGAATAGAGAATGCCTGGAAATCCTGTCTCATTTCTAGCCCTGACATGTGACTGCCATTGACCCTAGAAATACAGACAGGGAAGAGAGAAAGCAGTGTAGAAGTGGGAAGGGAGTAAAGAGCTGGATGGGACATAACAGGGGCAGGGATCTGAGTCTTGGACACATTGGTTCGGTAAAGGTGGGTCTATATATAGATCTATACTACAGAGCCAATAGCACTGTGTATAGGAGATCAAAACTACAGCCACGAGCTGAGAGATAACACAGTATGTAGGGGATTTGCCTTATATGTGGCTGATTCTGGTTTGATCCCCCGGTATCCTATATGGTCTCCAAGCCTGTCAGGAGTAATTTCTGAGCCAGGAGTAAACTCTGAGCACTGTTGGGTACAGAAAAACAACCAAATCTACAGTCAAAGAAGAGAATTTGCCCATTTAAAGGAAGCAGGCTGGGGTATGGGTGGGAACCTGGGCATGGTAGGGATGGGACATTGATACTGATTGGATCTTTGGTTAGCTAAAACTTGACTATCATGGTGCCTTTATATTAATGGAAAGCTTTTCTGGGAAGATGTTTGAAATCATCTCTTCTGATATTTGCATAGTTCAATGAGGGATTGACTAGCCTTATTTCATTTGTTTTCACAACAACTTTATGTTGTTGGTGGGCAGGGAGTTGGTTTTTTTTTTCTGGGTGGTTCTTAATAGATCATAATGACCAACAATTCTGGAATTTGCCTCAGAGTAAAGAACCTGCATGCTAAGATATCCAGACTGCAAAGGGCCTTACCAGTACATGACTTGTCTATTTTCTATGTCCAGTTCCCTTATGGCAAAATGATGTGCCTGGGACCAGTACTTTTCAGCTGACCAGGGATTCCCAAATCCCAACCTTGGCCCTGTGATGAGTTCTTGACTTCAAAATCTTGAGGTTAGAGGTTATAAGTCATGACTAAGGAGTACAATGGGGGATCAGGTCTTATTCAAAGACTGAAACTATTGAGGTAGAGAACTTCATAACCTCTTCACACTAAATAATATTAAGATGTCATTGGCCATTTTGATGATAGAGAGTGTAGACAAAGGGAATTTAACTGACCATCCCATGAAATTATCTATACTGGCCCTGGTATATGATGGAACTATCACAGTTGCTTCTCAGTAGGTACCTACCATCTTCCTTGTGGTGTGATATGGCCCAAGAATGATGGTGTGTGTGTGTGTGTGTGTGTGTGTGTGTGTGTGTTTGTATTATATATCCCAATGGTCCTTGGTAGAACCAAAGGTCTCTACCACAAAGGAATACAGAGCTCTTGATCAGAGGCCACTTCCTGGAACTCGTCTCTTTTTGCTTTCACAGTTTAAAGGTTCTCACTTTAGATCTTGAAGCAGGAACAGCCGAACAACACCAGAAAATAAAGAAAAATATCTGAAAGTTCCAATGTTTCCTTCTCATCTATAAACTAGAGACTAGGAGCAGCAACAGCATATTTTTCTGTGGTTGCTAACTTTAAGGCAAGGAATAGAAACACGAATGTTTTAATTAGTTGGGGAGGGTGGTAAAATCAGTGACTAGCAAAGTGCATCTGTCTTCCTTGTTCAAACAGGAGCCTGCCAGCTCCTGCAGGTAAAACCACAGCATTGTGGAGAATGATCAGGAGTAAGCCCTGATCAGTGATAAAACCTTCTTAGTCATATACCAATGTGGCCATGTTGCCTCCTGAAACCTTCTCAAGTTATATATCAATGTGACTATGTTGCCTTCTGAGACCTTCTTCTTAATTCGCAGTGAGGCCATGTTAACCTTCTGATATCTTGTCAGATCTAAGAATATCTGCCAGCCCTAAGTCCTTTCCTGTGGCGTTTAGGTAGGCTGGGGTGTTCAGACATAACCATTCTGAAGTGAGGTTTATCAACCTAACATGTTCTGAAGCAAATCACTGATCCTCTCTAGGAACAACATTTCAGAGAAATTGAAGCCCCAGAGAATGCTTTCGTAATTTAATTCTTTTTTTTAATATAAGTTTTGTTTTGATCATAGTGGCTTACATATTGTTGACAATAATATTTTAGGTACATATTTACATAACATCAGGGGGATTCCCATCACTGATTTGTCCTCTCTACACCTCCATTTTCATCCTACCTCCCATATCCTCCTCCCTCACCCCCAGGGCTGCTAGAATATGTGGTCCCCTCTGTACCTAGTTTACTACCTAGTAGTCTTGCACCTGTTTGGTCTTGGTGCCTCCCTTATTTCCCCCTCTAACTGGGAGGCAGGACTAGATAGTTCAAGTTATGTGGTTTTGTTTGAAGAAGAGAAAAGTAATAAACTGAGGTAAAAGTCTAATACTCCGAAAATGAGCGGAATCCTTCTAGAGGCTCTCATCATTGGTTTGAGATATAAAGGAGAAAAAGGAGGTGAAGCACCCCAACAGTACAAAAAGAAGTGTCAAATATCCAGTGAGCACTCCAACTATAACTATAAGCACCACACACACACACACACACACACACAAAAGCCATAGTCTTGAGATAAAAAACATGGCAGGGCACATAAAGAAAAAAAAGGAAAGAAGGAAAACACACAAATATAAATGGGGACAACAACTTCAATAACCATACCAAAACAAAGAAATCAACAAGAAGTAGATAGGTAAATAAAAATAATAATAAATGAATATAAAAATAATATATAAAAATAAAAAATGTTTTGTGCTTTTTGCCTTTTTTTCCCTCCTGCACTGGCACAGTAAATATTGGGGTCATTCGAAAAGGAATTCACTTGGCCTAAGAGATATGGGGTTTCTCCACCCTTGGAGTATATTGTCATGGGATTAACTATAGACTCTGTTCAGGTCCATTTACTCTCCCGGTGGTACTATCGTGGTGTTGGAAGACTTCTGCTTCGTTCTGGGTGATAAAAATCAGACCTCTGTATCTAGAGATCTCAGTATCTGCACAGGTCCGGGAGTGGGACTTATGATGAAGTCTTTTTTTGTGGTTCTAGAAGTTCTGTTCCCTCAGTGTCATTTTAATCCATCTTCTGTGGTTGGTGGTCTTGGTCTTTGCACTGATCCTAGGGTGGAACCTAGGATAGTGTCTTACATTGTGTTTCTATTCCATTCCATTCCATTGCAATTGTCTCAGCCAGAACTTTGGAACTGGAGATCACGGTTGTTGTGCAGGTCGCCCTAGACTAGGGCTTTTGTTTTGTTTTGTTTTGTTTTGGGGTCACACCCGGCGGTGCTCAGGGGTTACTCCTGGCTGTCTGCTCAGAAATAGCTCCTGGCAGGCACGGGGGACTATATGGGACACCGGGATTCGAACCAACCACCTTTGGTCCTGGATTGGCTGCTTGCAAGGCAAACGCCGCTGTGCTATCTCTTCGGGCCCGTCAAGGGCTTTTTTATTGGTCCCAAGATACATACAGTCCAGTCATGGTTCTAGCAGCCAGTCATCTGTAAATTGTGATCTTGGCTTTTGGATCGACCAAAGGGTGACAAGTCTTCTGATTTTGTTTTATCATTAGCTGGTGAAGTATCGTAATTTAATTCTTAAAAAATTAAAAAAAAATTAGGTACAGCTAGTCAGGTGCTTGTTTTGTATATGGCTGAACCAGGTTTATCCTTGAGCTTGTTCTGTTTCCCCAGAACCTTGCCAGAAGTGATCCATGCACATAGAACTAGGAGTAAGTCTTAGGCACTGCCAAGTGTGGTCCAGCTTCCCTCTCCCCAAAATTGTTGTTGCTTCTGTGTTAAATGGGAATACTTTTTCTTTGTGTGTCTTGGCTTAGTACAAATATCTTCTCTTTGTATCCTGATTCTAGGAGAGGAGGCAAGAGAACAATCTAGCAAACTGTTCTATGGGTTATCCAAGGGAGAAGAGTGAAGTGAGATAGTGGGCTTCTCTTCTGTGCTTGGACTCTCTGTGGTGATATTTTTTCCCCATCACACATAATACTGGACATGGGAGAGGTCAGCTGTCCATGGCGGTGTTTCCTCAGAAATGCAGCTTTAATCCTCTTTCCTAAAATAAAACTCTTGGCTGAAGAAGAAATGCTTGCTGGTGAATACTTCTCTTTATCATGTATGCTGATATGAATGCATATGTGTGTATGTGTGCATTTATGAGGAGAAGGTGAGCCACATTGACGGTACTTGAGTTTTTTTCCTGGTTCCCTGCTCACCAGGATTGACCAGTTATCAGGAGTGAACCCTGGTGGTGTTTAGGAGACCAGAGATGATGCCCTAAATTTGAACTGAGATTGGCTTCATGCAAGGCAAGCACCTTAAACGCTATGCTACCTACCACTCTGGCCTCTTGCGTGTCTTCTGAAAAGGAAAAATTAAGATATGTAGGAAACAGTATAAGACTGGCTGTTTAAAAAATGTACATTTTTAAAATGAGGAGTTCAGGGCTCTTTTCTTTTTCATGATATAATAATGATGTACATAATTGTGTATATATATTCTCTTTTTTTCTAAATTTTTGGAAGTATAAATTTTAGCAAGTGTCATAAACTATCAGGGATGGGAGTGATAGAAAAAAGGTAAGGTGTTTGACTTGTATGTGAGTCACTCCAGTTTTATCCCCAGTATCACATAAGCTCTGCTGAGCTCTGCTAGGGTAGTACTTACTAAATCAGGAATAGTCCTTGAGCACCAACAGGTCTGTCCCCCTCCTAAAAAGTCTCCTATCTATTATATTTCAAAACTTTGCTTTGAGTTTTGATTTATTGAAGGGTGTATTAATACATTTTTTCTCTTCTAACTAGTGGAAATTATCTCAGATTTATTAAAAATTCTGAATTCAAGTAGTAACAACTCTAGCGAGTAGAAAATTGTGGTTTTGCCTGTTATTTACTTTACTGTAATTCAAATCATGCTGGACTCAAACTTTTTTTTATAGTTTCTGTGGACCTACAAATCTCATGAAATCTCTGGTCAGGGCAAAGACCATAACTGTTTTCATGCCTTGTCCTCATTGCCTGTTAACAGCCTAAAGCAGACTATCAGGCAGATGGTGAGCATTTCTTGAACCCACTGTCACTTGCACTGCACGTATGGTTGTCTAGAAATAATAGCTGTCAGTCCCTGATGTGTAAGTTTCTCATCTCATTGCTGCTTTGGACAGAACACCCCAAAGCAAACAAACAGCCAACGTTGACTAAAGAATCATAGGTCATAAAGAGATTTAAAGAGTATCCAGAGGCAAGACAATTTTGGGGGGGTTCTGGGGCCACACCAGGTGACAATCTGGTGTTACTCATGGCTATGCGCTCATCGCTCCTGGCGTGGGGGGACCATATTGAATGCCTTGGGAAATCAAATCATGCTCTGTCCTAGGTTAGCTATGTGCAAGGCAAATGCCTTATGACTTGCACCACAGCTCCAGTCCCAAGATTTTTTTTCTGCTTATAAATGAGAACTTTTTTTCTCCCAGAAGTATAAAATTTGGTCACAGGGCGATCTGGAATAGTGATTTTTAAAAAGCACAGCGTGCATGTAAAATGAGAAAGTATTTCCTATTATGGTTGGAATGACCATATTCTCAAATAATAGGGAAGCAACTCTACTGGATTGTGTTGTAATGCAATTTATTTTTTCACTCTTTAGTGTGTAGATTTGGGAAATACAGAAAACTAAAAGAGAAAAGAAATGCTTAGCTATTTGGGAGCTGTTTTCTCCCCATCAACCTCCCTTCTCTTCTTTTTCTTTTTCAAAATCACCTTGTCTCTTAAGGTTTCCCAATATTACTCTAATAATCCTGCTAAATTGTCTTGTTCGATTTGGCAGCCTCCTTAAATTGAATAATAATAAACTGAGTGATAACATTGGTCATTAGTTCTCTCATTCACTCACTCATCCGAGACCTATTCATTGGTTCCCTGCATCACTGACAGATATATTTCCCCAGTTCCGTCCCTGGCCCTGGGAATGCAGTGAGACTTGGCCCAGATCCACTGGTTTCAGTTGGTAGGTTAAAGTTGGAAAGGGGTGGCTATTCAATATAAACTGGATATCAGAAAGAAATGATGGTTAAAATTTATTTATGACAGGACAATGAGCTGGGAAGAAAGGAAACAGTCTGTCTCTACCAACTCAGTCCTACTTTATAAAAATATGCAACTCTATCTTTCTAAGCTTTTGTAAGACATAAAAGAGCTTCTGGTATACACTGGATATTTATTTGTGGGTCAGATGTACATTGGGTCTTGCTTAGGACATTTGTCCTTCCAGAACTTGGATCTCAGCTGGAACTCTTTATTCTAATATATTGTCAACAGTTATGAGATTAACACTCTTTGCTTGTTACAAAATAAATCTTGGATAAAGGAGATATGTAATCTTTTCTAATAGGGGTCTTTCTACTACCTGAGCATGTAAACTGGGTTCAGTCTTTTAACCTCTTTACCAGCAAGGTAACCAAGGTGGATCTTAATCCCTGTGGTCTTTCCCTGCCTGTAATTCACTGTTGCCCAGACTTCCTGTTCTGCCATAGATTAGCAGCCATTCACTGTAACAAGAGCAAAAGCTTTGTGAAGAAATTGAGTTCATGGGGTATCAGATCAAAGGAGCTCTTGGGTGAATGAGCTTGTGCTTGGATAGTAATAAAATCAACAGCATTATTGACTGAACCACGAGGGGAGTAGGACATGGAGGAAGGGTCTTCAAAGAAAAGGAAAGAAGTAGGAGTGATCTCTCTCTCCCCCTTTTCCTCCCGGTAGACAATGTGCAGTCAAGTGTTCTGAAGGGGTAGCAATCACTCAGCTTAACCAAGTCTGTCTGCCTCACGATCACACAGACCAGGAGGGTAGCTTTGAGGATGCGAGGATGGGGCATCTTTTATTTTTTCTTCCTTTGACAATCATCATGTAGAATATGGCAGCATTAATGCACATTATTCAGCTCAGCTTACACTGACAATTGTTGGCATTTTCATGGAAGGGGGCATAATTTGACTAAATCTTATTATTTCTCTTAGAAACCTTAGCCCCCCATGACAAAAATAAAGACCTAATAAATTGAACTTCCATGAGTTTTTAAAGCAGTAGGACTAACATTTATGAAAGGCTCTCTGATTTTGTGGGATGCCAGTGCCATTTCTTCATTTGTTTTTGAGAGAACAAGGAGTGAGTACTTGTTAATTCATGGGCATAATTCAGATAGTACTTTGTCCACTGAATCCTGTTATTTCTAATTGACTTTGTGACAAACTTCAATGTTACTATCTTCATTTAATAGCTGGAAAAACTGAGACTGCCATTAAGGAAGGTGACTCTAATTCAAAGCTTCACTGCTCAAAGTTGGAATCCAAGTTCAAGTTTTATTCCTAGGTAATACCCTCCTGTGATGGAACCACCTATTTAACATGGAAGATTCACATAAATCAAGATAATTTTGCTATGGCTGGAGGAAGCACATTTTCATCAAATATTTTCATCTTTAAGATATCTTGAGAGTAAAAAAAAAAGATATCTTGGGAGTTGGAGTCATAGTTCATTCAGAAAAATGCATGATTTGTAGGCTAGAGGATTTTGGTCCCCTGAGCACCACCGGAACCGACCCCTCAGCACAGAACAATGTGTGGTTCCAAAATCAAACAAAAATTTTAACTTAAAAGAGACCTTTGAAGCATTACCAAGTTCTAATGAAAGGTATGTGGGTGTGCATATGAACACACACACACACACACACACATACACACACACACCTCTTTAAGCCTACATATATGGATACCAGATATTAATTATATTGCTTTTTCTTTCGATCAGTTTTTTGAAATTTTGACAGGAGAGTTAATAGGCTAAGAGAACATTTGATTCATGTTGAACACTGATATATGCCTGGAAAAATAAACTTTGGGGGATGTTCCATATTTATGAACATTTCTAGCTTCCAATGTATTATATATGAAAGGCATGGTTCAGGTGGGTAATTGGGTAAGATTTTTTAATTTTCCTGGGCGCAAAGCAAAGATGGCTTTGCCTGAGGTATGTTGTGTTGCTCCACTTCCTGTTCTCTCTCCTTCTCCTTCCCCCCTTCCTCTCTGAGAGTTAAGCGACCCTTTACTTTGGACACTATCACACACATGATTGAGTCAACAATTTATGGCTTTTAAAAATAGGGATTTTGTCCTCTCTTAGGTTTATTGTTTATCATAATCATCTTTCAAGTGAAAAGGCTAATTTACTCTTTCTATAGGAATATTTTAAGCTTGATTATCATAATATTACAGCTGCCTGAAAAGGTCTAAAACAGGACATTGACCTTGAATGTTTTCTACATTTAGCTTGTGGTGCTTAACATTCAGGAAAGACTATAACTGCAACTCATTTATTAATGTATAATCTCAAGATGTTAACTATGGCTCTGTAAATACAGATCGTGCAGATTATAGGAAGCTTGTAGGGATACTATAAAACACATGCAGTGTTTTACCAGGGTAGATGCGTCAGTAATACTAGGTAACAAAAGTCATTTTTTTTCTATTGACGATACTATAGTATATAATTTAAATTGCTTAGCCATCTAGCCATGTACATTAATAATAAAATTCACAAAATAAAAATGAAATAATATTGAAATAATTACACAGAAATCACATTATTCCTATTTCTTCTTTACTCCTTTGAATCTTTGCTCCCCACATTTACAAACACTCAGACAAGAATTTGGCTAAGTGATATAAAGGGACAGTACAAAACAGTTCTACAAAAATGGAATTAATCTTGTCATTCATCTTTTTATTGCATGAACTAGGTGATTTGGGAATGGTATGAATTTACAGGACCAGAGATTTTTCCAGAAGGAAAAGTTTTTTATTGTAATTCTATGGAAGAGATCACTTGCAATAGAGATATTTGCTTCATGCCAATCAAAACAATAACTTAAATATCAAAGCTTGAGCCTAGAAAAGAAAATTTGCCACAAAGAATTGATAAAGGTTCAGTGGCAACAGGGAGAAAGCAGAAGAACCCTTGAAGTCTGTGTATACATGTATACATGGGAAGGATTTGTGAAGGGGAAAAGAAATGCTGCTAGGAAGACTGGAAAGCTCATTCAAAATGTGATACCTACTCAGGGTCCCATAACTCAGACAAGGGATGCAAAGGAGTCTGGTTTTTGAGCATTCTTTAGAGTTCTTGAATCAGAATGTTCTTGGTTGGTTTTCTACCATAGTAACATTTTTCCCATTTAAAAAAAGAATAATATCTTTATTTAAACATTATGATTACAAACATGATTGTAGTTGGATTTCAGTCATTAAAAGAACACCCCTTCTTTAACAACATTTGCAACATTTCCACCACCAATGCCTCCTAACTCCATCCTCCCCCACCCCCTGCCTGTATTCAAGAAGGCATTCTGCTACTCTCACTACATTGTCATGGTAGTTGTTCGTGTAGTTATTTTTTTAACAGCACTCACCACTCTGTGGTGAGCTGCATATTGTGAGCCTTCATCTCACAAGGCCTTCCTTTAGGCCTTCATCTCTGGGCATTATTACAATAATGTCTTTTATTTTTCTTAAAACCCATAGATGAAAAACTATAAAACCATAGAACTATAAAACCACACTATTCTGTGTGTCTCTCTCCCTCTGACTTATTTTACTCAGCATAATAGTTTCCATGTGCATTCATGTACAGGAAAATTTCATGACTTCATCTCTCCTGATGGCTGCATAATATTCCATTGTGTATATGTACCACAGTCTCTTTAGCTATTCCTCTGTTGAAGGGCATCTTGGTTGTTTCCAGAATCTGGCTATTGTAAATAGTGCTGCAATGAATATAGTTGTGAACAAGCTATTTTTGGATTGCCGTTTTTGTGTTCCTAGGGTATATCCCTAGGAATGGTATAACTGAAACATATGGGAGCTCAATTTCCAAGTTTTTTTTTGAGGAATCTCCATATTGTTTTCTATAAAGGCTGAACAAAATGGCATTCCCACCAGCAGTGAATGAGCATTTCTTTCTTCCTACTTCACCGCCAGCATTGTTTATTATCATTCTTTGTGATGTGTGCCAGTCTCTGTGGCATGAGATGGTACCTCGGTGTAGTTTTGACTTGCATCTCCCTGATGATTAGTGATGTGGAGCACTTTTTCATGTGCCTTTTAGCCATTTGTATTTCTTTTTTGTCAAAGTGTCTGTTCGTTACCTCTCCCCATTTTTTTGATGGAGTTAGATTTTTTTCTTGTTCATTTCTGTCAGTATCTTGTATATCTTCAATATTAGCCCCTTATCTGATGGGTATTGGGTGAATAGTTTCTCCCATTCTGTGGGTGACTTTTGTATCCTAGGCACTATTTCCTTTGAGGTGCAGAAGCTTCTCAGCTTAATATAGTCCCCTTTGCTTATCTCTGTTTCCACTTGTTTGGACAGTGATGTTTCCTCCTTGAAGATGCCTTTAATCTCAATGTCCTGTCGTGTTTTACCTATATGTTGTTATATATATCTTTTTTTTTTTTGGTTTTTGGGTCACACCCGGCAATGCTCAGGGGTTACTCCTGGCTCCAAGCTCAGAAATTGCTCCCGGCAGGCACGGGGGACCATATGGGGCACTGGGATTCCAACCGATGACCTTTGCATGAAAGGCAAATGCCTTACCTCCATGCTATCTCCCGGGCCCTTTTTTTTTTTTTTTTTTTGGTTTTTGGGCCACACCCGGTAACGCTCAGGGGTTACTCCTGGCTATTCGCTCAGAAGTCGCTCCTGGCAGGCACGGGGGACCATATGGGGTACAGCGGTCTGTTCTAGGTTAGCGCAGGCAAGGCAGGCAGGCACCTTACCTCCAGTGCCACCGCCCAGCCCCCTGTTATATATATCTTATGGTTTCAGGTCTGATATCAAGGTCTTTAATCCATGTGGATTTGACCTTTGTGCATGGTGTTAGATGGAGGTCTGAGTTCGCTTTTTGCAAATGACTGACCAGTTGTGCCAACACAACTTGTTGAAGAGGCTTTCCTTGCACCATTTTGCATTTCTTGCCCCTTTATCAAAGATTAATTGATTGTATATCTGAGAAACATTTTCCAAATACTCAAGTCTATTCCACTGGTCTGAAGGTCTGTCTTTATTCCAATACCATGCTGTTTAAAGCTATACCATAGTAACTTTTAATGATCCTGGATGACTTGTTGCAGGGATGGCGTATTAGCCCAGACCAACCTACCAAGACAACAGAGCAGGTGATTCACTAAGTTCAGCAGTTTTTCAAAGGTGTGAGGCACTTGTGGTTTCATGTGCCAATTGGATTACAAGGTGATATAAAAATCAAAATTTGTCATGCCTTGTTGAGTTTTAAATCTTTAACACATGACAAACTAGCCTGATAAGATCAAAGTGGGCCTTCAAAATAGCCCAGTGACCATAAACATGTTCCTACAGATTCGTTTTCCTCATTTTCTGAAAAAAAAAAGTTTAAAAAGTTATCAATAAGCAGCCACAGCAAGCCTAGGTAGGCACTTTGTGTCAACTTTTTATCAACAGAAGTCTTCTAGATTAGAATTTTCTGGAAAACAACTTTGACCATACTACAATAATATTGCTTGTGTAGACAATTTGTAGTAATCTCCCTTTATTCTCCCCTTGAGGATTTTTTTTTTTTTTTGGTTAAGATTCTGTTATTTTGAATGGGAATATGGAATAGCCTTTGTTGTGTGTATGCTTGCTTGACTGAATCCTGAGAATGAGCTGTGTGGGCGTTTATGTCTGAAGTGTTGAGGGAAGAAGCTGTAACTATGTGTAAATTTGGGGCCCGATGCCTTAGAGACTGAACACAAATGACTTAGTTTCCTTTGTGAAATAGCCATTAGGGATTCTTTTTGCTGGGCTCCATATTTCTGGCCGTGAGTAGACTCCTTGTGGTAAAATTGTGAAGTGTAGGGAGACCAAGAAACTACCTTGGGTCTCCCTGCATTTCAACATTTTTGTTTGTCACAGACCTTTTTTTTTTTTTTTTTTTTTTTTTTTTTTTTTTTTTTTTTTTTTTTTTTTTTTTTTTTTTTTTTTTTTTTTTTTTTGTCATTAAATCCTTCCAAGGTTTGTGCTCAGTTTACTCCTGGTGGTTTTATTTCCTACCAAGATCCACTCTTGATTCCTTCAAAGGAAGAAACTTAGACTTAGAAAGGGGAGTGGGGTGTGGATTTATCAAATATTCCGGAAGCTTGTCTGGGATGTGGAGTGCAGGCCCTACTATTTTCCATTATAAATTGGCTACAGACAGTAGGCCTAATCATAAGAGTCTCTTGACTTGCAGAGGTGACACCACAATCCCCAGGAGGAAACATAACAATCTTACAAATCTCATACACACCAGTCGTTCCAAAGCAGCTGGAACTGTGGGCTCTGCCCCTCTCGAGGAGGCAAACTGGCCATCAGCATGGCCTCTAGTTTGTGTTGTATATGCGTCTGTGAGCACACAAAGCACACAGATGTTGGACTTGGAAATCAAATGGATCCTGAGGGGGTCAAATAAGGACCCAAAGGGGAATCAGACAATTCTGAAAATAAAAATGATCACTGTCACTTATAGATATATCCATACATAATTGGCTCCAAATCTTGTCTTTCAAAAGCCTGTCAAAGAAGTGAGAAATAGGCCTGATCTACCTGTCCATTCTGGCACGATAATGCATAGAAAGTGAATCCAACACTGGCTTCCGCAGAGCTACAAAATCTATGTGCAGTAGCTTAAGATGCTTAGAAGTGTACTGAATAGCGTTTATTCTTTAAAAGGAAATCCTGGACCAAAATAAGGAAACCTCTTTTTTGGTGTTGTTGGTATATCTTTTTAAGTATGTGAAATTGAATTGTTTAATTACCCTGAGAATTTCAGTTTCTTCCCAAAATCAGGTGAGGACTCATAGGAACCCGAGATATTTTTCTTTTGACTACATTATTCACTTCCCTGTTTCATTTTTATCATATTTTAGAAAAATCATGTTACTCTTGAAATGCCTTTTTATTTATTTTTTTAATTATAAAATGATTACATGTCTCATTTCAGATTGAATAGACAAATCTTTTCTTTCCCCTCCGGTGCTTGCAGAATGGTTGGATTTTTCTTCTACATCTCAAAGCTCTTTTAATTCATTGCTCACAACCAAATTTACATCTTAATTGCAGAGTTCACATTTAACAATATAGACAGCATAATGCTACTGGTAATTAAGCTTTTACTACCTGCTTTTATACAGTATTCTCAGGCACGGCTTCTACTATCTGAGTTCTCAAGTAGAAACTTGTCTGCATTGGGACCACAAATAAAAGGAATCAGGCCCATATCTTAGATATGGCTCAATACATAGCAGGGAAATTGCCTTCTGTGAGGAAACCAAAGCCTGTCTGTCATTTTTATATCTTGAATTTTAATGTGACTGTTCTTTCTTAGTGTTTTGTATTATTTAAAGACAGAAATTTTGAGAGGGTTGAGAAAGCTGAGTTCTAATTTAGTAAACTCAAGACGCATTGACTATTTGAACTAATTTATTTTTATCTCAAAGATTGTACTATATTTATGGGGTAGGCATGAAACTGCAAAAGGTTGATAGACAGTAGACCTGAATCATATAAAAATTGTGGGTTTTCCATTCTCCATAAGGGAGTTGTTTTATTGCTATGAACAGCAGGTATCTATTCCTCTCTGTGTGCGTATTATAAAACATTATAGTTTAAAAAGGGGTCTAAGAAAATTCTTTGTTGTAGTGAAACTAAAATCAGGCCCAGCTAAAGAAGGGGGGAACCCCTTATGTTCTTACATACTCTTAAAAATACTTTTTTCTGAAAATTTTTCATTCTATAAATTCTTCTTAAATCTACCCTCTAAATTGATCAATTGATTTGACAATTTGCAAAATATTTCTGAGTTAATTTTTGTAAGCATTTGGGAACATATCATATGTAGAAACAAATCTGTATATTGTACTTGATGTCAAAGCTGGCGGGTTGGAGGGAAAAATCACATTTCATGTATATGTTTCCCAGTTTGGAAGCTTGTGTTGAAGACGATGATTAAGGTCATTTTGACCTTAATTTAAGTTAGTTGTTTAGTAATTCTTTATCTACTTCCCCCCAAAGAGGGTATAAATACATTCTTAATTTTTATACGAATGCATTGAAATTCATATATTGTATTCTCAGGGCCCTAACCTTCACACATCCCAGCCTTGAAACTAGAGAATGCACTTGGTCCTGCAGCTGTTGCCTTGTGAAAAGCCAACTGCAGTATTTGTGGAGGGAGAAGGCGGCAGGCAAAGAAATTCTCACAGTTATTGACCTGGGCATTTTCACCAGATGCCTGGTCAGAGTCTTGCCTCTTTCTGACTTGCCTTGCAACTAACTGCTCCACCTCAATGCGGAGTTTGTTCATATGCCCCAACAATTTGGAAGACTATCTTTGCAAAAGGAGGGAGGGAAGAAGGGAAGGAAAGAAGGAAGGAAGGAAGGCAGGAAAAAGGAAGGAAGGAGGTAGGGAAGAAAGGAAGGAATGAAGAAAGGAAGGAATGAAGAAAGGAAGGAATGAAGAAAGAAAAGAAGGAAGGAAGGGAGAGAAGAAAAAAGGAGAGAAGGAAGAGGGAAGAGAGAAGAAAGGAAAAGGGGAGAGGAAGGAGGAAGAGAGAGAAGGAAAGAAAAAAAGGAGAGAATGAAGGGAGAGAAGGAAGGAAGAAGGAGGGAAGGAGGAGAAAAGGAAGATAGGAAGGAAGGAAAAGAGGGTGGGAGGAACGGAGGAGGGAGGGAGAGAAGGAGGGAGGGAGGGGAAGAAGGAGGGAAGAGAAAAAACAGTCCAGCACATAGGATGAAGGCAAAAAAATGCAAGACCAGGAATCCTTGAGAAAAGTCCAGCGCCGAGTCAGTGAACGGCAGCTTCCAGCGTCCTTTTCCACCCGCGACTTAAGCAGGACTCAGGGGGATTCTCTGCCTCCCGCGGAATCCTCGCCCAGGCTAAGAGAGCGTCTGAGAGCGAGTCCTGAGCGAGTCCTTCTCCGCCAAGCAAAGAAGATTCTTGGGCTTATGCGCCCAGGAAACATCCCTCCAGTGCTTAGAGAGTTAAGTTTTCTGAGCTCTTTGGAGGCTTCCCAGAAGAGAGAGAGCCAGAGAAAGAGAAAGCGAGAGTGAGCAAGAGAGAGGGAGGAGAGAGGAAGAAGAGAGGAAGGAGAGAGAGAGGAGAGAGAGAGGAGAGAGAGGGAGGGAGAAAAGAGAGAAGAGAGAAGAGAGGAGAGAGGAGAGAGGAGAGAGAGAGAGAGA
>PVKC010000213.1:0-80023 GCA_004027635.1 Crocidura indochinensis | reverse complement strand
TAAATTTCCAGATTTTGGAGGAATCTCCATATCACTTTCCATAGAGGTTGGAGTAGATGGCATTCACACCAACAGTGGATAAGAGTTCCTTTCTCTCCATATCCCCGCCAGCACTGATTGTTCTGATTCTATGTGATGTATCCAATCTCTGTGGTGTGAGATGGTATCTCATCGTTGTTTTGATTTGCATCTCCCTGATGATTAGTGATGAGGAGCATTTTTTCATGTGCCTTTTAGCCATTTGCAATTCTTTTTTTTTTTTTATCAAAGTGTCTGTTCATTTCTTCTCCCCATTTTTTGATGGGATTAGATGATTTTTTCTTGTAAAGTTCTGTCAGTGCCCTGTATATTTTGGATATTAGCCCCTTATCTGATGGGTGTTGGACAAATAGTTTCTCCCATACTGAAGCTTTTTTAAAAATGTTGTTTACTTGGATTATTTTCCTCCAGCCTTTTATTTAGAGTCTGTGGTTGTTTTATTTGTTCAGATGTGTTTCTTGTAGGCAGCAAAATGTTGGATTTTTTTTTTATCAATTTTGTCACTCTCTGTCTCTTTACAGGTGCATTTAGTTCATTAATTGTCATGGATTTAGTATCATCTTTGTTTAGAAGTTTGTTGTGTCTGTTGGTCTTTTTTTCCTCAGCTTTTCTTTTCTTTTTTTTTAGAGATTTTTTTTGGGGGTAGGGGGGCGATGGTCACACCTGGAAACACTCAAGAGTTACCCCTGCCTCTATGCTCAGAAATTGTTTCTGGCAGCCTCGAGGGATCCTATGGAATGCGGGATTCAAGTCACCGCCCTTCTGCATGTAAGGCAAACACCCTATCTTCATGCTATCTCTCCGGCCCCTTTTCTTTTAAGGCTGGTTTTGAGTCTAAAGTTTCTGAGCTGTCGTTTATCTGTGAAGCCATGTATACTTCCTTCAGTCCTGAAAGTGAGACTGGTTGGTTGCATCATGCTAGGCAAAGCATTAATTTCGTTGAGCTTTGTCACTATATCTCACCACTGCCTTCTGTCCGTGAGTGTTTCCTGTGACAGGTCTATTATAATTCTTAAGGATTTGAATGTCGGGGCCCAGGAGATAGCGTGGAGGTAAGGTGTTTGCCTTTCATGCAAAAGGTCATCAGTTCGAATACCAGTGCCCCATATGGTCCCCCGTGCCTGCCAGGAGCAATTTCTGAGCATGGAGCCAGGAGTAACCCCTGAGCACTGCTGGGTGTGACCCAAAACAAACAAACAAAAAAAAACAAAAAAAGGATTTGAATGCAATTTTCCTTTTTGATCTTGCTGCTTTCAATATTGTATCCCTATCTGTGGGTTTCATCATTGTGATTAGGATGTGTCCTGGAGTGTTTTTCTTTGGGTCTTTTTTAGCTGGTACTTTTGGACCTGTAGGATTTGGTTGCATGTAGACTTTAGCTCTGGGAATTTTTCTGTCATGATGTCCTTGACTGTTCATTCTTCCTGGGGATTTTCTTCTTGAGTTTCTGGGACCCCAATGATTCTTATGTTGTTTCTGCTGAATTTATCAAACACTTCTATTTTCATCTGTTCAAAATCTTTGAGTTTTTTTTCCATCGGTCATTACTTTAAAGTTATTTTCCAATATCTTCTGCTGTAAGGAATTGTTATGCATTTCATCTTATGGCTCACTAATTCTGTCCTCAGTTGCTGTTGCTCTGGTGGAGAGGCTTTCAATAGAGTTTTTCATTTCATCTACTGAATTTTTCAGTTCTGTTTTATCAATTCGGAGTTTCCTGATTTCTATCTTTGTGTTCTGTTCAGCTCAATCTATACGTTCTTTGATTTCTATGAGCATCCTCCTATTTCTTCTCTAAACTCCTTATCTGAGAGGCTAATTAGTTGGTTGATATTTTTTGAATCATTAGAGCTGTCATATTTATTCTGTATGCATGCTGTAGTCCTGCATTTTTTCCTCATTTCTGTGCTTGTAGTGTGATTTTTACTATGTATTGAAATAGGGTTCATGTTCTAGAAGATGTATATGGCTGTGGAGTAAAGCCACAGCTGTTCTCTTCTGTCTCCACCCTTTTTAGCTGTTGATGTAGCACATGGTAATCAGGAAGCTGGGCACAGTTTGCCATCTTGTATTTTTGTATGAATATAATGAAATGCATATTCTCAAGAAACAAACATTTGGTTTTGCTCTTATAGTTAAAAGTAGAGAAGATAATCTTGACTTTTAAATAAAATGTTGGGCTTAGAGTGATAGTGCAACAATGAAGGGACTTGCCACGCATTCAGCTTACCTGAGTCTGATCCCTGGGTATGATGCCCAAACCCCATCATGATTAATCTTTGAGCACAGATTTTTTTGTTTGTTTGGTTGGTTTTTTGGCCACACCTGATGATCCTCAGGGGCTACTTCTGGCTCTGTAATCAGAAATTGCTACTGGCTTGGGGGACCATATGGGACACCTGGGATTGAGCTATATTCCATCCTGGGTCAGCCTTGTGAAAGGCAAATGCCCTATCTTTGCGCCATCACTCCAGCCCTTAGGTATGATTATTTTAAGGAAGAGAAATAAAACAAAAAGTGTAATGAAATTTGTTTTGCTCCAGCCCCCAGTTTTGATTATTTTAAGAAATAAGCCATAAAACAAAAAAATCGCAATGAAATCTTATTATTTTAGATTTCATTTAATAAATTCTAAAAAATTCACTCAATTTTCAAAACTAAACTACAACTTTCAAATTCAAATCTTCATTATTGTAGAAATGCTTTTTTTCTGAGTGAATTACCTTACTGCTTTCCATATATAAGTAGTTTATCATACCAATTTATTAAATCAGAAATAATCCACCTTTTTTATTCAAAATATGCAGTCAATCTATTCAGATTTTTTCTATCCTATTTTCTTTGTTTTTGTCAACTTATTCTTTAGTCATAAGTTTTCATTTTAATGGGACACCCAGAAACCAGAGAAATAAATGTCTTAGTTCCAGTTTCCATGTATGCATAGAAATTCTGAGGAAGAGGAAAATATGAAACATAATGATTTTTTATAACATTGTTATTGCTAACAACAAGCATACATGTAAATTATTTTCTTGCAAACAATCATTTACTACTGCAATCTATTTCAGCTTACTCTTCAGTACTCTAAATGGGACTCCAGTGAGTTGAAAGAGTGATCCTGGTACTCAGACAGAAACATTTTTAGTTTTTTTGTCTAACAACATGTCTGTATACTCTGGAAACTTTCTGCTGCTTTTCGTTGTTGTTTGTACTTGAGAAATGTCTTTATATATAAATTAATTTTGGAATATCATTACACTACATAAACATGTTATTGATTTAAAAATGCTTAAGAATGAATAAATTTAGCTTCCACAAAATCTGATCAACTTACCCAGTCATTTTCTAATCTCCAATTACTTTTTCTAAACCCCTACTTATATTTTTGTACTTTTCTATAATTATTTAACTCTGAAATTTTTATGAAAATAAATATTTAGTATCAATAGGAAATAATCTGATAGCAGATACCTTAGATTTGAATGAAGTCTAAAAACTAGTTAGTATGATTACCCTGGCACTTGAACTCCTGAATTTCAGTTACATAAGCTGGCAAGTGGAAATAAAATAGCTCATTTGGAAGTTTTTAATTTTAGAATAATTTGTCAACTGATAACATTTGTTTTGTAACATGTTAATTTGCAAGGGAAGATGTTAATTTGTCAATAAATTAAAAATATGTATTTTGGATATTAGTGTTTATTTTTTTAAAAAAATTATATAATTGGGACTGGAGAGGTGGCTCTAGAGGTGTCTGCCTTGCAAACACTAGCCAATGAAGGACCGCAGATCGACCCCCCAGCGTCCCATATGGTCTCCAAGCCAGGGGTAATTTCTGAGCGCTTAGCCAGGAGTAACCCCTGAGCATCAAACGGTGTGGCCCAATAAATCAAAAACAAATTTTTATATAATTGGTACAGCAAATTCATTCCTTCCTAAGAGGAAAGAGAGGCAATTTTTAGATGAACAGATCTAAAATAGAACTTGGCTTTGGTAGATCTAGTTGGGAAAAAGCATACAACAAAAATGCCTCTTAACCTTGCCTTTGTTTTATTTGATTTTTTTCTCATGTTCAGAAAAAAAAAATCTTCTGATATGAATAAAGCTAACTTTCAGAATCCTGTAATCCCACGAGTGTCGCAAAAAGAAAAAATGTCAACAATATTGCCATTTATTACTCTGTAACTTAAGTATTCATTATAGGCACAGACAAAAGAACACACACACATCTACAAAGAATAATACTTTGAAGTCTCCAGCACCTAAAGCCCCTAACTCTACTGCATTGAGTAGACTATAGAGGGTAAGGGCAGAACAGGAAATATGCACTGGAAAATATGGAGAAGCTGCAGGCGGTAGTCTTGAGTTAGTACTGAAGAAAAGTTCCAGGTTTTAATAGACTGAAGTGAGCAGGGAATTTTGAATAAAGAAAATTTTAGTGACAACCCAGACATGGACATGGGCATGAGACCTAGTAGACTGAGTGGTATTTGGCTAGCAGAGGAATCTTCACATCATGGTAAACACTGATGAAACCTAAAAAAGCGCAACAAAATTGAAAATATAAAATGTTAAAGGGAATGAAATATTTAATGTCTCAGACTGAGTTCGTTGGGAAGCCATAAGTGCACTGTTTGTTTCATACTTTTTCCCAATTATTTATGATCATTTCCTACAGGAATGGGTCAGCACTAAATATCAGGGGTAAATACATAAAAACAGGAAAATAAAATTCAGAATTTTGCACGCGATAAGAGAACTTCCCAAGAAACTATTTTATAAAAGCCAGTGTCAATTCTTTTGAGAGGTGGGTTCAGAATGTAATCCAAGATAAGCTCAGGAAAACCAGTGGTAATCAGCCTCACTGATTATAGTTTCAACATAAGGAGTAGAGAGTGTCGAGGATTCTGAACGGCTAGCCTCAGGGTCACACTTGCTGGTGTTTGGTAGGCTCCATGGCTGCCAGGATGAAGGAAATGCACATGCTAAGAATGCCTTGACCCCCGGGTCATCCAGTGGGTCCTCAGTTTTTCAGCCTGAAAATGAGCCTGTATCGTATTTGCAGCTTTTACTCACATAGTTTATTCATTATTCAACTCTGAACAGTGTGTACAAAGTTGAAAACTAGCATCAGCATGTTAGCTATATATTTCCCTTCAGTTCCCACTTCTCATATTATTTTACATGTCATAATTTAAACACCCAGTAATTCTCCTTTATCTAGTCTATACTCTTTGTTCATAATAAAATGAGCATACCATTTTCCATGTTGTCTTCTATTTATTTTTATTTATATAATATATTTTATGGTCATTATCCTCAATAAGATAAAGACTAGGGAAGAGAACATCCATAAAGTTGGTAGAGGCTTAATATCAGATTCTGCAAACTGGGAATAAATCATTCACTACTTTCTACTTTCAGTTTTCCTTGAAAGACATAATTGCCTCTCATCTTCCATGCAAATTTATTTTGTTCAGGGACTATAAATTAAGCTTAATCCACACCCAATGTAAACATAGACAGCCTGGCTTAGAATTTGAGGTGTGCAGTTGATTGGTTGATGGGTCATTTTAAAAAGTATGCTATTAATGGTCAATTAACTATAGCAATAGATAAAAAGAAAAGAAAATACATTAATGAAACATCATTATAACTTCTTTACAGCAGTTACCTTTTTGATTGGCATCCCACCTCCTTCAAAACGGCTTATTTGACCATCCAAGAAAAATTTTACATTCCATTCTCGCTCATGTAAACTATCACCCTTATTTCTTCTGCAGGGACCCCCTGTGTCTTCTTGGGATTTGGATTCTTACAAGAGAAGATGTAAACATTCTCCTGTAGCCTGCTGCCTGCTAGAGCCAAAGGCATTGTCAGAGAGGAGCCAGCAGTGACAGAGAAATGTTGGGTTGTTTTTGCAAGCACAAGACAGAAAATCCATGTAATTACCTCTGAAGCCTGAGAAGCTGTACCAAATGACAGAATAGCATGTGTAGGAAGCACTTTGTCAGGCCACCACTGACTAATTCCCCATTTGACCTGGGGTTGTGTGTGCAAGGGTGCATACATGTATGAGTGTGTGCCAACTAGTGTGTTGGTAAGGGCCATTAACAGGCTTAAAATATTTATTTTTTCTTTATTTAAACATCTTGATTACATATATAATTGTGATTAGGTTTCAGTCAACTAAAGAACACCCCCTTCACCAGTGCAACATTCCCACCACCAATGTCCCAAAATTCCCTCCATCCCACCCTCCCCCACCTGTATTCTAGACAGGTTTTCCAGTTCCCTCATTCATTCACATAACTGTGGTAGTTCTCTGTGTAGTTAATTCTATAACTGCACTCACCACTCTTTGTGATGAGTTTCATGAAGTGAGCTGGAAGTTCCAACCCTCCTCTCATTATCTCTGATGATTGTTGCAAAAATGACTTTTATTTTTCTTAAAATCCATAGATGTGTGAGACTATTCTGTGTGTCTCTCTCTCCCTCTAACTTATTTCACTCAGCATGATAGATTCCATGTACATCCATGTATAGGAAAATTTCATGACTTCATCTCTCCTGACAGCTGCATAATATTCCATTGTGTATATGTACCACAGTTTCTTTAGCCATTTGTCTGTTGAAGGGCATCTTGGTTGTTTCCAGAGCCTGGCTATTGTGAATAGTGCTGCAATAAATATAGGTGTGAGGAAGGGGTTTTTGTGTTGTATTCTTGTGTTCTTAGGGTGCATACCTAGGAGTGGAATAGCTAGGCCGACTGGGAGCTCAATTTCCAGATTTTGGAGGAATCTCCATATCACTTTCTACAGCGGTTGAACTAGACGGCATTCCCACCAGCAGTGGATAATAGTTCCTTTCTCTCCACATCTTCGCCAGCACTGATTGTTCTCATTCTTTGTAATATACGCCAATGTTTATGATGTGAGGTAGTATCTCATCGTTGTTTTGATTTGCATCTCCCTGATTAGTGATGAGGAGCATTTTTTTCATGTGCCTTTTGGCCATTTGTATTTCTTTTTTATCAAAGTGTCTGTTCATTTCTTCTCCCCATTTTTTAATGGGGTTAGATGTCTTTTTCTTTAAAGTTCTGTCAGTGCCTGTGTATTTGGGATATTAGTCCCTTATCTAATGGGTGTTGAGTGAATAGTTTCTCCCATTTGGTGGGTGACTCTTGTATCCTGGGATCTATTTCTTTTGAAATGCAGAAACTTCTCAGCTTAATGTATTCCCATCTGTTGACCTCTGCTTCCACTTGTTTGGAAAGTTTCCTCCTTGAAGATGCCTTTAGTTTCAATGTCATGGAGTGTTTTACAGACGTGTTTTTCTATATATCTTATGGTATCAGGTCTGATATCAATATCAGTGGTCTTTAATCCATTTGGATTTTACCTCCATATATGATGCTAACTGGGGGTCTATGTTCGCTTTTTTGCAAGTGGCTGACCAGTTCTGCCAGCACCACTTGTTGAAGAGGTTTTCCCTGCTCCACTTAGGATTTCTTGCTCCTTTGTCAAAAATTAGGTAAATGTATATCTGGGGAACAATGTCTGAGAACTCTAGCCTATTCCACTGATCTGAGGGTTTGTCTTTATTCCAATACCATGCTGTTTTTATTTAACTCTAATATTCCAATCTATTCTGGCTTATTCCAGTTCTGCTCCACTTCTATTCAGAAGAGGTCTGGACTTGGGATGTCCTTCAAGGTCACCTTCCAACCCAATAAGATAACTGCATTTCTATGGCATAAACAGTCATGTTCCTGGAACTATAGTGTAGCTATTAAAAGTAAAAGAAAGTGTAATCCTGCCAGTAAACCACTATAAAGAACATCAATGCCCAGGTATTGTTTAAGATAGGAAAATTATCCAAAAGCAAAATCTCTACAAGATCCTAAGAGTCTTTGAACAAAATCTTGAAGCAAAATCTCTACAGGATTCTAAGAACTTGGAACATCTCACCACAGCTTTTTGTCCTTGCAGACGCCATCATTAAAAAGTCATAAATTAGCTTTAGTACCCGGAACTGTTATTCCAGCAGAAACACAGACAGAAAGAGAAAACACACAGGGTTATCAAAAGAAGACAATTTTTTCCCTCATATTTCACTACGATTGTGTTCTATGTTTTTTCTAATATATGAATCGTTTTATCTTTCATTCATTTATAACCATATATAATGAGGGACACATGAGTGGCATAATATGCTTTAAGAATGTCTCTTACACTGTGCTCGCTTCGGCAGCACATATACTAAAATTGGAATGATACAGAGAAGATTATCATGGCCCCTGAGCAAGAATGTCTCTGACACTGAATCACTGCGTTTTCTTCCAAGTTATTCGAACTTTCTTTGATTTGTCTTTTTTTTTTTTTTTTGCTGGTGGGCCAAGCATCATTCAGGAGGGTTGGTGTACCTCTAGATAATTATTGGCCAGCCGAGCCAGAGTTTATGATATTGTTAGGATCAGTGGTGCTGGGCATTATCTGAGTCATGCAGGGGCTACTTAGGAAGCCTCCAGAAATAGCACTCAATAAAGCTCCATGAGCTATGTGTTGCTAAGATCAAATTGGGTTTGCTGCGTGCAAGGCCTATTAGTTAAATGTTGTACTCTCTCCAGTTCTATTCTAAATACATATGGTAGAAAATTTAGTCTTGATTAAGTCTTAATTTTTCTTGACCAGTATCCTTACACATAGAACAATACTTGACAAGGGTACAGGTATTATTTGTAAACACTTGCAAAGTGAATCAATAAATACATTGACATTGTAACATTACTTAGTTTTTGCTTCTTCCAATGAGGGTCAGGATATGCTACCTAAAAATTTGTCACTATGATATATTGAAGCAGGAGTTTTAGAAAGTGAGAAGCAGCCTTTGTGTGAGCAGTGCATCCACTATCAAAGGAAAGGGGTGTGATTATCTTTTAAAAATAAATTATAAGCAAAGTAGAGTTATAGTGAACAGAACTTCCTGCATTTCTATTAGTTTATTATCCTTACTGAATAAATTTGATATGTCATGTTCCTTAATCTGTCCACTTCACCAAATCCATTATAAAATACTCAATTATGTTTCTTTAGGAATTCATTTCTAAGGTCTCATTGACAAGCTAAAAAAATCTGCATTCTTTTCTCCTGATAATCTTTTTCAAGTTAATTTTATTTTTTAAACCATTTGACATATATTTATTGAATATCTAATTTATGTCAGAAAGCAATTTAGACAGTAAAATTACACATGAGTAAGAGATTTTATGTTACTAAAATAAATAACTTCCAATCAAGAATATAGTATCTGGTAAAATTATCTTTCAAATATAATGGCTAATTAAGGACATTTTCAAATAATTAAAAGCTGCTACAGTTTACATTTATCAGGAGCATATTATTAGATATATGTAATGAGTTACTTCCACATAAAAAGAAGAAGCAAATCATTGTATTTGTTCTAAATAGTAGGGTTTCTACCAAATAGTCTGAGGATAATCTGGGTATATTATTTTGAATTAAAAAAGTTAGGGTGTTTTCTTAGTTTTCTCAAAAATTATTATTAGTTATTTTATAAATTTGAGAAACTTACACTATTATGTATCTAAAGTTGTTTTCAGTTCTCAGTATTTTCCCTCTTCACTTTCTGGACTTACTTTAATTCTAATAGTCATACTTATAATAGATTCTGATATTTACCATAGGTTTTTATAAATTTCTCTTTTATTCCTCTCTAAAACTTTGTTTCTGCTCTTCCATTTGAATCATTGTTACTACTTTATATTCATTTTTCTAAAAGAATGAGACTAATTTCTTTGCACAATTGAGTTTCACTAAAGGTGCGCTTTGTATTCATCGTCTTTATTTTTAACGTTAACATTTTAAATTATTTTAATGAAGAATTACTATGTTTTAGTTATTGATTTGATTTTTAGATCTGTGTCTCTGTAATTAGATTATCTAACTTTATATTAAGTTTCCTTATCTCCTCCCAATCTCTGTCTTTCTGTTTACCCTCTGGAGATTTTTTACCTTGTTTGAAAAGTCTCATTTAATTTTTACAACGTTTGTCAAAAGACTGCTTATGCAATCAAATGTGCTTCTTTTAATTAGCTGCAGGTGATGCTGTGACTTTAGTGTTGGAAATCTTTGTTTTCTATGACTTTGAAGGTTTAGCGAAAGAGATATTGATGTGTATGTAGAAACCATAATATATCACTTTTGTAAGTGATTAGCAGTTGGGAATAGTCCAGAGGAGAACTGGTGTACTCTATGTTTTCCCTGAATTCATAGATACTCCTGAGCTCTATTCATGCTAAAACTCTAAATTATAGTTCTCTGACTATGAGCAATTCTCTGAAAGTCATCAGTAATTCCCTGGAAAAGGTGGGCATGGGGATAAAAACTACAACCCAATATTTTATAACCTGAAACATTAGTACAGTGCTTTGCTCAGTTTTCTATGCTTTGGATCCTAAAGTTGAGAATTTGCCAATAGCAGTCTGTACCATCTGGAAGATTATTGATTTATGGTAATTTCCTCTAGAATAGATCAGACAAACAAAAATTAAAACTAATATGCTTTATTCATCAATCCTTCTCCCTTTAAATCCATGTCACGGTCATCCATTTTCATGGATCTCTCATGTTAACAGATGTATATGTCTCTCAGGTAAACTTGATTGAACTAATGAGGTTTTATTTTCAATGTTCAATAGTTGATTTCTAATTGTACTTTAATAGTATTCTCTAAGTATGTTCTATTCTGACATTTTTATAGCTTCTTTGTCAGATTAATTTTTCAACTTAGCCATGACTCTGAGAGAATAAAAGATTTATCATCAATAATTCACACATAATAGAAAACAATGTTTACAAAACTATGCAATTTAAAGAATAAAATAGTTATGACACACCATAGCTGGTTTCTACCTTCCTTTACACACCTTACAAGAAAGTGTTTGAAGAAAACTACTTTTCAATTAGCTGTGACCTAAATATAATGCTTATGAGTGTTCTGAAAAGTTGTGATGCTAGGGAATGAAATGCCATAAAGTTCAATCTATATACTGTAGAAACTTGCTTTACCCTGTTGTGTGACAGATTAATTCCAAATTTATAAGAATCCCAATGAGACCCCAGAAGACAGACAGACATAGAGAACAGTGTATAGTTGGTATGAGTCTTGTATCCAAGCCAGCAATTTTGCACCCCTCAGTTGCCAACTACTTTTCCCACAAGCAGAGTGGCTGTGATCCCAATATGTTCCCATTCCAGTTGGCTTAGAGAGAATATTGAAAATTTTATAATAAGGGACCAGGGGCTATAATTAAACTCTTTTTACATATTTGCCTTTTTATGAGGATAGGCATACATTCAATGTATAGATTCACTATTTGTGACATTTAGGGTCTAAAAAGAAGGCACAACTTTTACCACAAATATCTGACAGCTTGGATACTTCTAAAAATAAAAACTTGTTGCCATATTCTGTACATTTGCTCCCATGACTATGTTTTATTGCACTGTAGGCTTTGGGTAAATAGTGAATACTGTTATCACTCATGGAACTGGTCCTGCTTAAATCTTACTACATTCTTTGAATAAAAACATTTATTGGCTCTAAGCTATTGCTTTGATATACTTCACTGTTTTGGAAACTTTGTATGTGAATATTGCAAACAAAGTTATGTGTACACAAAATCACTGGAGGTGGAAGGGAAGGCAGCTATAATCAGCCAAACCAGGGCCCAACAATTCCCTGTGGTGAGCCTGCTAATGTTTTGTCAGCTGAGTTTTATATGACTTAAGCAAAAAGACAGAGCCACATGAACAGCGTGGCTGGAATTATGAGAGCTAATAATGATAACGATGAATAATTCATAAATGATAAATCCATGTTGTTTCCTTCATAGAGCTTTCTCTAAAAATCTTGTGGTAAGAAACTTGAGCAGTGAAGCACAGTCCCTAAATGTGTGAAGGTTAATGAAGAGATTGAGAGACTGACAGGAGGGTTTCCTGCTGCTGGTCCATGATTGAACACTGGAAAGAAAGGGTTTTATTGTGTCTGCTGACCTCATTTCCAGGTTACCACCTTGATTAGTAAACCCAGTCCTGCTAACCTGAATATAGTTTTTTCATGCTTTCAGGCATCCATGTTTAAAAACTGGTCTAAGCAAATACTTTTACTTCCTCACAGTAAATATTTTGGAACAAGTTCCAAAACTCAAATAAAAATAAAAGCTAATTAGCAGGAGGACAAAATTGTATAATCAACAGCTTCCTAAATTTTAAGCTTCTATAAATATTTCTATTGGGATTGACTAGCAATGTAAATTGGTCAATGCATTAACTTCCTTTCTAAATTAATTGATTTATTTTGCTTTTGGTTGGAGGACAATATGGAGTGTTCGGAATTGAACCAAAATTAAGCTTATACAAGGCAAGTAAGTGTCTTACCCCTAAACTATTTCCCTGGACCTTTAAGTTCCACTTTTAAAGTTCCTTTAAAAATAATTTTTAAGTGCTGTACTTACAGAAATGTCTGTAGTTGGGTTTCAGCCATATAACATACACAACCCTTAACCAGTGCATTTTTCCATCACCAATGTCCTCCATTTCCCTTCCAAAGCCTACTCCCTGCCTGTCTCTGTGAAAGGTATTCTGTTCTTTCTATTATTGTCATAGCAGTTTTCAGTGCAGTTATTAATCTAATTTCACTCACTGTTCTTTGTGGCAAGCTTTATATTATGGGGTGGTCCTCCCAGCCCTCATCTCTATTGTCTTTGGATATTATTAACATATTGTCTTTTATTTTTCTTATATTTAACAAATGAATGAGACTATGTCAATTTTTCTCCCTCGACTCTCTTCACATCATTATAGTCTCCATGTAAATCCATGTATAGGTAAATTTCACAACTTATTTTTCCTAGCAGCTGCAAAGTATTTCATTGTATATATGTACCACAGTTTCTTTAGCCACTCATATGTTTTCAGATCTCTGGGCTGTTTCCAGATTCTGGCTATTGGTAAATGTAAATAAAATTGAATCTTGTAACCCAGTCCTATTTACAAAGTTTCTTTCTGGTTGATGTCTCAGTTTCAGAGAAAGGTGCTATCTTTATTATTTCTGTGAATTCTTTATCTAATTCCTTTTGATGAATGACATTTAGTGTTGCATAGTGAGTATTTCATGTTCTGTATATGGCAAGAACTCCTAACATTGTTTGGTATTTGTTCCCGTGTTGCTTTGGGGATCAAACTGAATATCTGTTATATATGCTCACCCCTTTGAGCAATTCCTCTGGCCTTATTTTTAATGGAAGCTAGAAAGAGAGCCCAAAGAATTAGAATACACAGGCTTTGCATGTGATACATTCAGGTGAAACCCAAGCACTACATGCAGTGGTGCCCAAACACTAAACCAGAAATAGCGCATAAACCTTTTTGCTGGTGACCCAAAACTCGACCTTCTCCTCATTCCCCACAAAATGATTAAATATAAACTAACTCCCTTAAATCGTTTTTAATGAAGTGTTAATAGAATTAAATTATCAATGAACACATCAATTATATTTGTAAGAATAAGTCATAGCTTTAGAATTTATGGAGAATGACTTATAGACAGGTTATGAGAGATTTGAATAGACACTTGCTAAATAAGAGTACATATCAAAAAATTATTTCTTCATATAGAGCAAGCAAAATATATTTAGTGATCATAAAAGTATTTACAGGAAAGCAAAATAGATTAAGCTATTTCTATTTTCCAAGAATGTAAAATGAATTAATATGCATAATAAAACAATAAGAGATACATAATTATAAAAATGGAAATATGGCAGAATAAGTAACTTGGCAGAACAAGTTTTTGAATAAAAACTACTATTTTTGGCCAGAGAGGCAGTGGGCACAGCATTTTCATTGCATGCAGCCCACCTAAGTTCAATCCCCAGTGTCCCATATAGTCCTCCAAGCCTACCAGACATAATGTTTGAACAAATAGCAAGGAATAACCACTGAGCATGGAATGCAAGGAGTCATATATTATCACTCTATATAGCTCTATAGAGCTAATATTTATACTGTACAGAAAAGTATATATAAGCAATAACCAATAACTCCATTTCCTCACCTTGATATAATGATACTCAAAACTTAGTGGACATACATGAATTTGTAATGAATGTTTTTATATTCTGCATGTTTGTTTACTGTCATACTGTGTAGCCTCAAAAATAATGCCATTATGATTTTATTTTCTATTCTGAAAAGTGAGAATAATAACAACTCCTCTAAATGCTGTGGAAATATTAGAGAATAAACAAATGAGTTGAGATATTTAGATTCCTTTCAGGTAAATGGAGCTGATCAGGTTTCATCCCTAACAATCAATATGGACCCCTGAAAACACCAGGAATGATCCCTGAACACTGATTGAGGAATGAGTCCTGAGCACTAATTGGAATTGTCCAAGGATTGAAAAAGAAATGCTTTGAATGAACAAAATAAAGCAAAATAAAATAAAAATATTTGAGAACTAGAGAGATAGTTCAGGAATTGAGAAGCTTGCTTTCTACATAACCAACCTGTTTTGATTCCTGGCACTGCATAAGGTCTCTGAGAACTGCCAGCAGTGATCTCTAATCACAGAGTCAGGATTAAGCCTCTAAGGTCCATCATGTATGGTCAAAAATAAATAAATAAATAAATAAATAAATCTTTAGACTAATTATACAATGCCACACTAGAATATTATATTAAAGTTTTGTAGGTAACATAAAATAAAATGTGCATATTTAAATAGTACAACTTGATAAGTTTTGACATTAACACCCAAGATACCATCAGTCCCATCAAGGTAATGAGCATATATATCATATTCAAAGGTATCCTTGTGCTCCTTTGTACTTTTTCTTTCTTGCATTTCCAGCTACATGCCTCCCCAGGTAACAACTAATCTGCTTTCTGTCACTATAGATTACAGTTTTAAAAGTTGTGTATATAAATGAAATCACACAGTAAGCACTTTTGAGTTTTGTCTAATTTTATTCATCACTATTATCTTAAGATTCATTGACATGATTGTACATTCATCTTTAGTTTATTCATTTTTATTGCTGAGTAGTTTTCTACATATGCCACCTACTATTTATCAATTATTGCTAAAGAACATTTGAGTTGTTTCTAGGTTTTAGTTATTAGATACAAAACCACTAGGAATACATGTTTATAAAGACATATAAGACTTATGCAAGATAGGTCACACATGTTCTTTTATTTTACGCAAATATGATAGCTAACTTTACTGGAGTACAGAATTCTATTATAGTACCCTGTTTTGAGTGGACCAAGCTCTTTCTCTAATTACTGAAGTTCTGAACTTCTGGACAATTGAATACTTCTAAAGTCCTAGATTTCACTCCTTTCTTTGGTCTGTAATTCATATTAATATTGTTTCTTACCTAAATATATATTAAAATAAGTAAAAATTGAGCTATTCTATAATTTTAAAATGCCCCTTTAAAGTTTTCATTAACTGTTCAAACCATCTAAATTTCATTTGGATTTATTTTTTTATCCAAGTTTTATTTTTCAGTTTTCAAGTGTTTGGAAATTTTCAAGAAACCATCCTATTACTTGACTTCTAATTTTATTACACTGTGACTGAATAGAACTTGAATATTTAAAAATGCATTAACACTTTTTAATGGAATAGTATATGATCTGTTTTTATAAAATGTTTATACATGGTAAAAGAATGTATATCGAATATTAGATGGTATGCTATATCAAAATTAACTCGGTCTGGTTTTTGATCGGTATTTAAATCACCTTTATGCTAGCTTATTTGTGCTTACTAGTCCTCAGTAGTGAGACTCAGTAGTATTTGCATCTCAAAGTATAATCGTGATATTTCATTATTTTTTAATATTGCATCTATTTTTGTTTCTTGTGTTTTGAAGCTTTTTTGCCTTTAATTGAAAACATTTTATTATAGTTTAGGATATAGTGTTACAATGTTGTCCAAGATTAAGTTTTTGATTAATATGCCCATGACTATCCACCTCTGTTTCTTCTCCACTGATGTCTGATTTTTCCTTTTCCCAGAAAACACCCTCCCATAATTTATTGTTTGTCAGTTATGATTTTGGTGAACATCTCCCTTGGTCATCACCAATTGCTCCAAATTCTCTGTCTATGACACATCCAGTAAACCATACATACCCCATCACACACACCGTTGTCACTTTTACATCTGCAATACAATCGTCTAAAATTTATTATTGATATTATACATAGCCCTGATTTGTTACTTTATTGATCATAGGTTAGTGAGATCATTCAATGTTTGTCTTCTGTTTCTATCTTACTTCATTTAGCATGATACAGAATTGGACAGATACCAATTCTGTCCAAGTTGCTGTGTGAATTGTATGACTTTTCCTTGTCACTGCATAGCATTCTACTGTGACACTCTACTTAGTTCATATATTGTTGGACAATTGGTTTGTAAAGCATTGTTGAAATATTTAGGAATGTATTCTACTGACGAATTGGATTCTGTACATTTAAAATGCAACTTTATTTCTGCTTATTATTATGCTTTGTGATTAAAATCCACTTCACCTGATATTAATTTAAGCTTTTTAGATTTTTAGCATTAACAGCTGACATATTATCTATACTTTTATATGTTAATCTTACTATACTTAGAATATCTTTCATATTTTTTGCAGGGACTTAGGATTTTTTATGAAATAAAAAGCCTTTATTCAATTATTGTTATTTGGTTAACATTACTTTTGAAATTCTAGAATAGTCAGGTCAGTACATTTGAGTGATTTATGATTTATTGATTTATTTTTAAATTCTTTTTGTTTATATAAATTCTTAGTTATTTTAACTTAGGCACTATGGTTCACAGCACTGTTAGGAGAGAATTTCAGATATATAATATCCTACTTTTGTCAGTGACAATCCACCAATATATCCAGGATCCAGCAACCTCTTTGTTTAAAATTTAATTTTATATTTTGGTTCACTTTATTTGTTTACTATAATGTTAAATCTTGTGGTTGTGAAGCATACAATTACCTCAACTCTGTAGCATCTAGATGACTGAGAATTCTGACAAATATTGCTATATTACCACAAATCTGTCTAATCTTCCCTCTAAAATTCCCAACCTCCCCTTTACATAGCATGCTCATCTCTGTAATTTAAGGCCAAAGGTTTGCTCATGTTTAATAACTTCCATTCCTTTGTCATGCTACTATACACTCTAGACAAAAGTGAGAACATGCAGTATTTGTCCTTCATTGGACTTTCTTTACTTAACATGAAGCCTTTCAATTCTATCCAAGTTACAGCAATTTGCATGATTTCAGTCTTCTTTGTGCTTTCAATTATTTACATATACCATAAATTAATTATTCCTATCTATTGTTGAACATTTATATTGCTTCCAGGACCTAAGTAATTTACTAAACATAAATAAATAAAATGCATCTAATTATGCATATTTCTTATTAAATTAGAATTGTTTAAACTTTATTTTAATCAATTAAACAGTTTGGTTTTATTTACTACATTTCTTAGAGGTTTTTTTCACTCTTCCTATGCCTTCTTTCAAATTCAGGTTTTTTTTCTTTTTGAAAAACTTTTCCTGGGACTAAAAAGAAAGACTCTATCCTAGGCTTCCTCCCAGTGACTGTGCAAAAACCAAGATCTCTAATTACAGAGGAATGACTTTGACAAATGGGACTGAGCAGAACTTCTGGGACCATAAAGAAAGACTCTATCCTAGACTTTGTCCTAGGACCTGTGCAAATACGAAGATCTCTAATTACAGAGGACTGACTGACAACTGTGACTGAGCAGAATGTTTCCTAGCACCATAAAGAAAGACAGTGGGGTTTGACAACTACCTTGTCCTGAGCGTGTAGTCCGTCTTATGGCTGAAAGCTTCAAATGTGAAGACAACTTGTATCTCAGAGGTCAAGAGAAGTTCCTGTCTAATTTCCACAATATTTACTGCACCTATGCAAAAAAAAATTGCTGCATCAGCCCCTCCATTTAAAAATTATTTAATTAATTCTTTTTCTTTTTTCTTCTTTTAATTTTATTTGTATTTATAGCTTCTAGACAGGGACTCCAGCCCACTTTTTTTTAAAAAGAATAATAGAACATGAATCATCTTGTTCTGCCTCATATTTCTATGTCTTCCTACAAACTGAGAAAAAATGTGTATTGGACACAGGGGCCAAGTGGTTTCAGTTGCATTGAGTGGAAATGAAAAATGGTCAAACCTAAATACCCAAAACAAAGTCAACAACAATAGAATCAGGGGACCTAAATTACAAGTTTTACTCAAAAGGAACCTGATAGTGGCAGTCCAGAGAGCTAAAGATGGAGTAAGGGAAGCATGATGGGAACAGGGATAGAGGGAGGTCAACACTGGTGGTGGTAATGACCCTAATTCACTGTCCATATGTACCTTAAATACAACTATGAAAGACTTGTGCACATTGGTTTCAGTAAAAATTATAAAAAAGAGTACTTTTATCCTTTATATTTAGTAATAATATTACTTCATAATTTTATCAATTGTTTCTTAAATATATAACATTAAACTTTCACTCACTGTAATCTAACTTCAACAGATAATTTTAGCAGTAGTATATAAATATATTGAACTGATTCTATTTCTTCCCACCAAGTCTTCATACAACTTATTTTATATATTCTAAAAACCACACAAAATCGTATTCAAAGAAAATTAAACACTGACTTTTGTTGCTAAAATGTTATTTTTTGAAGTGTCTAATGTTTTATTTTGCATCTAAATTCTTATGTATTACTTTCTTTTTGTTTGTTTTTTGGTTTTGGGGCCACACCTGTGGCCCTCAGGGGTTACTCCTGTCTCAGAGCTTAGAAATCTCTCCTGGCAGTCTGGAGGGACCATACTGTAGAAAGCCGTTCCCAGGAGAGGTTCCCTGATGGAGGTAGGGAGGACAAGGTCTCTTCCCTCCAGCTCGGAAAACGTGTCTACCACCCAGTAACCAGCAGTTCTGAGGTGAATCGGCGGGTAAACAACTCACGTAGAGTCAGACTTATGGAAATATCAGCTTTATTCAGTGGAAAGAACTGAGGTCCAATGACTCAGCATCAGTTCCAACAAAAAGCCCCTTGCCTTCCACAGACCCTTGTTTTATACCCGAGAATCAGGTACCACCCTAAGGTAGGGGCAGAATGCCAGGTCACACCCTAGGGTAGGGCACAGACACCGATCAGGGTAGGGTCAGTAACATACTAATCCCAAGAAATGTTTACATATACAACAATTCTGCCAGGTTACACCCTAGGGTAGGGTCCAATCACTGATCAGGGTAGGGTCAGAAATGTTTATACATAACAATTCCAGATCATGATAAGATTAGAAATGTTTACATACGCAACACATACCTAGTTACTGGGGGTCGAAACTGGCTCTGTCCCAGATTGGCAGTGTGCAAGGCAAACACCCTATAGCTATGCTCTCACACCACCCCTCTGTGTATTATTTTCAATCACTTGGTACTACCTCCCAAAAATCACAAAGCGGTGGTTTTCAATATATTGAAAAATTTATCTAATCTGCCTATTGTTAAAAAGTTGTTTAAGAATTTGTAATTTACTGTTAGTTTTTAGAATTTTCAACTTAAATAAAATATATTTAATTTTATGTTAAACAATAATAATTTTTATCTAATGTAATTCTCTAATTCTCAATGTATAACTTACAATTCTTACATTTCATCCATATATAGTATGGCCCGGTCTTTTTTTATGAAGTATTTATCTTCATGCTTTTTGAAATCCTGTGTTATGCAACTTCAATTTTTTATTTGTTTATATTGAGATTTCTGAATCAATGGATTTATATATCTTGTCTTTCCATAGTTTTTACTCTTTTCAAAAATTATGTATATGTCTTCATCTATTGTGCTTCTTTCAAGTACTTCTATGCATACTATAAATGTCTATATTTTAAAAATCATAATGTATCATTTATTTTAGTATTTATGTTATGTATTAGAGTTTCCTCACTTCCTCTCTATCATGTGTGACCATAAGAGCCACCTAACACATTCATCATATATTAAAATTCATACGTTTGTAATTTTGATTTGGGAGATTTGTTAATAACATTCAGATTTTATTAAACTGTTGAACATAACTTTTATTGTTTCTAAAATAATAAACAAATTAAACTTGAAAATTAATTGAAACGAACTTTTTAACATGACTTTTATTATTATATAAACAATAAAAATAATAATATATCATTATATAAAATATATAAAAATAAAAATAATAAAATGATTGCATAAATAATAAAATAATTATATAAATAAATAAAACTATAAATAATAAAATATAAAATAATATATATTATATAAATCAGGGACGGGCGGTGGCGCTGAAGGTAAGGTGCCTGCGTTAACCTAGGACGGACCGCGGTTCGATACCCCGGTACCCCATATGGTCCCCTGTGCCTGCCAGGACTTCTGAGCGAATAGCCAGGAGTAACCCCTATGCATCACCGGGTGTGGTCCAAAAACCAAATATATATATATATATACATATATATATAAATATATATATAATATAAAACTTAAAATAATAAAAGTAATAAACTTGAAAATTAAAATGAACTTTTGAATTTAAATTTTTATTCTATTTTAAAAATAACCATAAAATAACAATAAAAAATAATTTATTTTGTTAAAGTTATTGTCTAATATTCATTACATCATCATTTGGGGAATAATTTCAAAGTATCTTTTGGGATTTGTTTCAAATAATTTTTTATAAGATGATATTATTTCATAATATGGAATATCTTAATGTTTCTTTGATTTCTAATTTCTGGCTTTCGAGGTTTGTTTTGCGTTTGTTTTAGTTTTCTGAACCACACCTGGCAGCGCTCAGGGGTTACTCCTGGCTCTGTGTTCAAAAATCGCTCCTGCCAGGCATGGGGAGCACAGAGGATGCTGGGATTCAAACCACTGTGAGTCCTAGGGAGGTCACTTGCAAGGCAAAAACCCTACAGTTGTGCCATCTCTCCGGCTTCTGGTTTCTAGATCTTTCATTGAATTTGTTGATCAATATGAATTTTGTCTTGTTATGTACTGGACATTTAGATACATAGAATTTTTGAAAACATACTAATTTTGATCCAGGATATAGTTGCTTTTATATAAGGTTTGTTATATGAGTCTGGAGTAGTGCTTCACATAGAGCTAATTATTCCCTATTACTGTGGCAAGACCTTTATGAGAATTTTCCCTAGTACCTATAAAAAATAAACTATTAATTTTTTAGTTTTACAACTGGAAACAAACTATCCTTTTTGAGTCTCTTAGATTATTCTTTCGATTGTTACAGACAGTCTCCAAACATACATTTTTCTGGCCAATATCCAGTTAAATACTTGAGGCCAATTCTTTGCAGAATTTTCTTTTTACACACTTGTGCCTTTTTTAATATTATTTACTATAAACTTAATTTCTTTGGTCTCCTAAAATTATTACTTTGTTCAAATAGGTATTTTTCTTGGATTTATCTCTGATGCAACAAGTCACTGCAATTGTACCTGTTTGTTTTGAGTTTTAAATAATCATGATTTATTGTTGCCTAATGTAAATTGAAAGCTGTTTTTGCATATATTGTAATTATCGGTAATTTGTTTATTTCTTTTTAATTTGGTTGTTTTCTGCCTTCAAAAATACAGATTTTTATTATATCTTCATAGGAGAATAACTTTCTAAAGTTAAGATTATTAATAGAAAAAATATAAAGACCTCAAACTTAGAATAGAGATATGAATGGATATACAGAAAGATGGGAATGTATACATGGATGTATATATATATATATATATATATATATTACTTTTGTAATCATGAAAACACAATAAGTAAAACAACCAGGAGATAAAGAAAACTGGGAGTAAAGAAGTGTCCTCTATTTTTATCCTTCCCACTTATATCCTGTTATGTCTTTTGTAGTTTTTGTTATTTATTTCACTCATAAGAATTCGTTAGATAGTCGTATGAATATTGAGTAGACATAAAAAATGATCAGACTTAAACACCAAATCCAAAGTCAATGACAACAGAATTGATACCCAATCTACAACAAGCTAGACATAGAGGGGACCACTTAAACTAGCAGCCCAGGGGGCAAAGTAAGGGATATGGGATGCATGCTGGGAACAGGGTGAAGGGAGGACAACACTGGTGGTGGCAATTTCCCTGATTCAAAGGCATTATGTACCTAAAATATTACTGTGAAAGATTTGTAATCCACTTTGGTCAAAATAAAACTTATTTCAAAAATATATATAAAGTATATGTAACAAAAAAGAATATAACAAATAATTATTTAAGAAATTTGAAATAGTTAAAAATATTGAACTACTTTTATAATGTTTTCTAGTGTGGTATTAAATTATTTCAAGTAAATGCCTCCCTAATACTTCACAATTTTTAGTACAATTGAGAGTTTATTGATAAAATTTGTGTGGAATTTTGTATTACTTTATTTTTATGGATCCGTACTTGGCTATATGTAGTGTGTATTGCTGGATCTGTGCTCAAGTATTACTCTACGTAGTGTTTAGGTGAACCTAGGCATGTAAGTACTAGTGGTTGAATTTTTGTCAGCAATGTGTAAGGCATGCATATTAAGTAATCATTTATATTTCTCCTAATATATTTTCATTTCTGTTTTCTATGTCTCTTACCACGAACATATTTTTGTATTATATGCATTGTTTAACTTTACTCCTAATTGATCCTTTTTGTTTAAATAATATTGATCTCATCAACTCAAAATGTTGTCATCAACCTCTGGCATGCCATATGTGATGATTACATCTTTCCCCAGGTATATGTTTGATGGTGAGTGATAACATCTAGCTGTACTCAGGACTTAATCTTACACTTTGCTCAGGGGTTACTTCTGGCACTCCTGAGTCAACTGTGTCACACCTGTCATACACACCTCTGTGTGTTGTATGCAAAGCAAAACCCTATCCACTGTATGATCTCTGGCCTTTCCTTGTACTCTTTCTTAACTTCAAACCTTCGACAATTATAGATTCCAAACACTACATTGAAATCTTAGACTCCTAACAACATAGTGGCTTTCAAATTTGTTTTTATATTCAAAATATATTTGAAAAATTACATAATGAACTATAAATATTATATAAGATATTCTTGAATGGGAACATATAAGTAAATAACTGTACAAATGTGAGTTTACATGTATTATATTATAATGGACAAAACCATGCTCAATAGTTTTTTATCACACGGATTCTCTTTCCCTTTTAGTCATGTTCAAAACCTAAAAATATAAAAAAACTAATTCTAATTTTAGTTTTCATTATGCTTTATGTTCTTTTGTGCATCTGTTGTTTATTTGCTTCCATAGTGTTTTGGTTTGCTCTTAGACTCAAAATTTCGATAGTACTCTGACTTCTGTCCTGCCCATTGAGTTTTTGTTTCCTCGTTTTCTGTTAGAACACTATTCAAGGAAGCATTAATTGATTTTGACAACTGGTAGAATTGGGTGAGTGGGTCAAGGAGAAAGATTATGCCCTGGAATGGAGGAAAGGAGGCAATGCCACCTTCCAGTGTGCTAGCACATTTTTGCCTGAGGGCTTTTTAAATCTCAGACTGCCAGGCAGTTGTAAGTGGTTTCAATTAATCGAGATTTCTGAAGCTAAAAATCAATTTCTTTTTTTAAAATTCACATTAAGGATCAAGATTATTTTATTATTACATAGAATGAATTCAGCAAATAGAAACCTGTTCACTCACCCAGCACAAGGAGGACTTGAAGTAAGAACAAGGAGAAAGTAATGGATATATGATTTAACTATGACAGTGCCAGTAGACAGAATGGGTAGCAGAGTCATTCATGCTTTGCTGCCAGATCAAGTATCCATTCCTTTCCTCTGTAAAACAACTAAATTCCACCATCTCTGCAGAAATCAAACCTTCTACTTTTGTGTTCCTGGACCCTATTTTACTCTGAAATACTAAGTGCATTTCTAAATTGTAATAGATTTTAATTTGTTAAGATCTTCATCATCTACTATGGTAGCTCCTCTTAGTTAAGAATTTTGTGTTTCTTCAGTTGTTTGCCATGTATGTTACAATACTAACTTTCAAAGAATGGAGCAAACAAGAGATATGTAGGTGAAGACTCATTTTAAAATGCTTTACAGCTTGATTGGTTAGATAGGATTATTTGTGGGATTAATGTTTTAGCATCCCTGTATTTGTAGTTTCAATATTGCAAACTGTATCGGGGGCTTTGAGAACACTTTCCATAATTTTGAAGAACTGGCAAATAATTTGCTACGAAGTGTGTGATGTGTACTCCTATTTCCTTCCTACTAACAAATTCTAGATTTAGATTTTGAACATGGCCTCAGCCAATCTTCTTTTCTTTTTTCTTTTTTCTTTTTCTTTTTTTTTTTTTTTTTTTGGTTTTTGGGTCACACCCAGCAGTGCTCAGGGGTCACTCCTGGCTCCATGCTCAGAAATTGCTCCTGGCAGGCACGGGGGACCACATGGGGCACCGGGATTCGAACCGATGACCTTTTGCATGAAAGGCAAACGCCTTACCTCCATGCTATCTCCCAGGCCCCATCAGCCAATCTTCAAGACAGCAAGCAATCATCAGTCTAATCCTTTGCCAACCAGCACAAGAGCTTCTAAATTGTAAAGTGCAAGCAATTAAATAAAACTTGAGAGAAAAATTACACTCATGCTGCACTTTATGTTCCAAAATTTTAGTGATTAATTTATAAAAGAAAGAAAAATTTCAGAATTGATGAACAGTTGTTATATCCAATTGCAGACTATTTGTCCACAGCATTAAAGTTACAGAATAAGGGGCCAGACAGATATATCATGGAGGTAAGGCATTTGTCTTGCACACAGAAGGTTGATGGTTTGAATCCCGGCTTCCCATATGGTCCCCGAACCTGCCAGGAGTGATTTCTGAGCATAGAGCCAGGAGTAACCCCTGAGCGCTGCCTGGTGTGACTGAAAATCAAACAAACAAACAAAAGTTACAGCATAAAAATGTAGGAAGTAATATGTCAACTAACTGAGGAGAAAGTAGTGAGGAAGAAGACTATATACCGGTAGCAATTATCAAGCATAAATCATTATCCATAATTACAGATATCTAGTTCCAAAGAAAATGTATATAAAAAGTTGTAGCAAGTAGTCCCTCTTTATCATTGTCAAAATTTTAGCCTAAACAATAAATGACATTTGAGGTCAGAAAAGTCCCTTTGAGACAATCTTACTTTTTGGTTCTGGGAACATAAACATACATACTCTATAATTATATAGGTTTATCTTTTATGATATTGTGAAGTCTATAGAAATGAAGCTTTATCATATTTAGTCATGTCTGATAACTGGCTAATATTTAATTTCTGACTTTCTGTATTAGTTACTGTTTTTTGTAAAAGCACCAAGCTCTATAAGAATTACTATTAATGCTTAGTTCTATCTTATTAACAAAACTGACCTCAGATTCATAGATTCTTCCATAATACAGCAACATGGAAAACACTGATGTAAAAAATACTCATTTCAGTTTCATTGATACTTTCTCTTGATTAGATTATTTCATTTCTAAAGAAATTTTATAAATAAAAATTATTTTTTATCTTGGTACGTAACACCCCTTTTAATGAAATGTTCAAATTTTATAAACTTATTCTGGTTTCTATTAGTGTCAGCTTAATGTGATGATAATTTACCTTGTTGATTTTATATTTTTGCATTCAATTTATATAAGGTTGATTTTTGTGGCATAACTTACAAAAAACACATTTCAAACCAATTCTTTACATTTCCCTAATAAATTCACATTACAGAGTAAACCATTTGCTTATTTAAACATCTTGTCAGATAGAAAAGAGAGGCAAAAATTAACTTTTAAAATATGAATTTTTATAGTGTGTGTATACATACTAACATGATATTTGACTGAGAGCAATAAAAAGACTATTTTTTAAGAGCAAACCCTTAAAATATTTAAGTAAAAACAATTATTTTATATTAGAAAATAGTTCCTGCTGAGTTGCTGATTTTAGGTACTTTGTGTACGCATAACTGACCAAAATAGGATTATTTAGATATTCTATTCACATGGAACTTTGTCCATGCAGATCTCATTGTAAAGACTTGTTTGTGAACAATTTTCCAAAAACTAATAATAGTGTGCCAACCTCTATGATACTATGTAGATGTCTACTATATCCCTTAAAAGTATACATCACTAAGTAAGCAATTATACATTTCAGAAACATGCATATATTTTATAACCCCTATATTTATAAAAATGCATATAGATTAGTCTAGGTTCAAATTTTGCTGCATAAAGATAGGAATAATGTTAAAAATCAAATGATTAAGAATTATTTAATATCAAGACTTCCATTTATTTGAATTTACATGGTAGATGTTACTCAGGATTAAAGAGAAACAGTGAAGCTTCCTACAAGAGTTTTCTTTGTAATTATTTAAGGTAACTTTATAACAGTACTTGATAAAATATGTATTTTCCATAATATACTTTCCCAAATCTGTGCTATGTTTTTATGACTTCTATAATCGTTCTGACAATTCTGAACCAATTCTTCACTAAAATCATGACATATTTCATAGTTTTCTAAGCAGGTCCTCCAATGGGAATTGTTTTTTCTACTTCATCATCTTGGTAAATTCCTACTAGGTCTGAAACTAAATTAGGTGTACTCTTATTTAATGGCACTGTCTTCCTTGTAGATACGGAATGGCACATATGCTCTATATAAGCTGGCAATTTCCAAACAGGCGAGCCTCAAATTCTTCTTGCTTTGTTACCATCATATCAATCTTATATAATATACTAATGAAAATAAATGGATGAGGTGTTTTCAGAAGAGTCAAAAATAGAGGAAGATTCAAAGGAAGAAGGACTGAAATTAAAGAGAGAAGTAAAAGGAGCCGAGACAGAAAGATAGAGGAAGAAAGCAGTATAAATTATTTACCTACAACTATTTTACTATTAGCAAATTAGATAAATACAGATTTCTGATTATGCCAGAGAATTGTGAGTTTTTAAGATGTCAAAGAAAACTAAAGTAAAAGTTTAAAATATACAACATTATCTGGAATGATGATCCTGCATAAGTAAGAAAAGTTTTGACTGGGAGTGAGTGTATGACATACTTATAAGTATCAGAATAAGGAAGCAGTATATTATAAAATTAGGTTGTTGTTGAGGGAATAATATGTCTGTTCACAGTACTTTTCGAAGTTTACCAAATGTCAGACAATGTGAATTTCTATTTTTCGTCCATTTTTCCTTCTGATTTCCACACATAACCTGAAATGGGATAAAAATTATCTATCTTCATTCCATGAATAATCTGAAGCCAAATGAGACTTTAACTTTACAATAGTCTAGTGTGAAATTTGGGAGGGATTATTCATTATTAATGAGTTCTTATGCAGATTAATGCATCAATACCAATGTAACATTCTACTACCCTTCTTTTTTGAGCCCATAGATAAAGAGTGAAACATATAAACGACCTACATCAGACCTTTTTTTAAGGAATCAAAAACATTAATCAAGTAACTCAATAAATCTTGGAAACAGCACACATAAGTTTGTGCACAGAGAAAGTGCCTCAATGAAGCAATTTGGTTTTAAATCCCTAAAAAATAAAAGAAACATAAAAAATAAAAGAAAATCAACCTAAGTTTACTCTGTGGATTTGCTGTAGAGCAATTGAAGTTTGAGCTCCATTAATTGCTCTTTTTTTTGTACAAATCAACACGAAACTTGTTTGCAAGTGGCTCTGTAATGTTGAAGGCTAGATCCCAAACTTTGACCATAAATTTAGGTCCCCAACTTCTTTAAATATATATATTTAGATATTTAGATATGTTTATTATTTATAATATATATATACATGTTTATATTAGAGGAGAGAAAGAAATACAAACCTGTTCAATAGAGGCCAGAGACTACCCAGGGTGGAAATAAGCAAACAAAGAAACAGAGAAAAGTAAGCAAAATATAAATTTAAGTGCAATAATCCTCAGAGACAAAGAGAAGAGGGCTGGAAGTTCCAGCTAACGACATGAATCTCACCACAAAGAGTGATGAGTGCAGTCAGAGAAATAACTACACTGAGAACTATCATAACAGTGTGAATGAATGAGAGAAGTAGAAAACCTGTCTAGTTCAGCTAGGGGTTGGATGGGGAGGAGGGAGAATTGGGACTTTGGTGATGGGAATGTTGCACTGGTGAAGGGGGTGTTCTTTACATGACTGAAGCCCAACTACAATCATATTTATAATCAAGGTGTTTAAATAAATATATATATATATAAATTAAGTGAAACACAAATTTAAAGAGCAAACCTAGACTTCCAAATTTTTACATTGAGTCCATGATTCTAAAACATTTATTACTTATGCAGGTTTATCATAATTCTACAGCTATAAGTGCTACTTAAAATTTAAACCAGAATATGTGGGTAACATTTTAAAGTATTAGTCAGGAGTGCCCTGAAATTGAGCAATCATTTTCGCTATCTAAAGAGGAGTTTGAAGTAATTTCTCTGCCACTTATCCATGGGAGGGAGGATTGACAGTGAAAAATGCTGAGTGAGATGAGGAAACCTTGAACATAAAGAAAAGTATTGTTATGGGCTCAAACTAATTGATACTGTTTCGGTTCCAGATGGAATGGCAAATGGGGTATATTTAAAACATTTGGAGTTCTCCCAATAGCAATTGTGAATCTTTTCTTTGTTTATTTTTCCTTTTGCCTTTGCTATTGTACAATAGAACTCAAGAAAGATGATTCTTCAGTTTTTGCCAAACTAAATCACATGAAAATTTTATTAAAGTATTTTGTGTTATATTTGAAATCAAATATATATAATTACTTGATGTTCTATGTATGTACTAATATATATACTATATAATATGTATTATATAGTATATATTAATATATACCATAAATATTTGGATTCTATGTTAAAATATAAGAGCTTCCAAGTACCTTGGACTACAAAAGTCCATTTGAAATAACTACACTGAAGATTTATCAAAATCAATAACTGATTGTCTAATACCTTAATTATTTAAAATTACTGCTATACTTATTTTATACCAATTGGTTTGTAGAAAATTAAGACATAGCTTCTTGATGTAATGATGTAAATAATGCATAATATAGGAATGTATCTTTCACTCTAAGATGACCACTATAATCATTCTCTGAAAAATACAACTGATTCTGATTATGTTACATAAATTCAACACAACAAATTATGGAGTAACTTAATAATTCCATGGAAACAAGAAAAAAAACACCAAAAGAAAACTTTCGGTACAGCATTGCCAAGTGGTGACAGTGAAAACAAAGAGAATTCACAGAATATCTGCTCAAGAAAACTTACATTCTATTCTACACAACAACTCATTATAAAGTGGAATAACACCAGTACTAGTTCATTCCAACATCAATTCAAAGAAAGAGAGACCTCTATACTTTGATGTGATAACCTAATCTAGAAAGTCTAGAAAGGAGAGATATAAAATATGGTGCATATATTGATTATTGAGCTAAGGATCCTATCTGCTTAGAAGAAGGATGAGAATGGTGCATTAAACAGAGGGAATACTGGAAGTGAAGCAAAGGGTATAAGAAGAGGAGGAGCCAAAATTATTTGGCAGAGTGATTTAATAAGCTTGCCAGAGTAGAGTAGATTTAATGAAGTAGGATCATAAATGACTATGTGCCACATTTGGAAGTCTCATGTATTAGATAAAACTCTGCTGAAAAAAGTCACAAAATGGAAACCTGTATGGAGAAACTGTGTGCAGTTCTATAAAAATATATATGATATTATGAAGAAAGTTGAACTAAGATGAATGGTGATGTCTTCTTGTATTCACAAATTCCAGATTGAGAATATTTCTTAACTGGACCACTGTATTATTATCCAGTATTAACTAATAATAACAATTATTTATACAAAGCACATGAACAGTACCTATGCATAAACACACACATATATAAAACAATGCCTATATAAGGATATATTTATGTATAAAGTTTTACCTAACAAAAGATGAAATAGTTTTTATTCTTACATAAGATTAGAAAAATACTTTATCCTTATAAAACTATCTCACATTCTTTAAATGTTCATGCAGGGATAAGAAAAAAAACACCATAATGTAATTTCAAAAAGCCCAACTAAAAAAAATTTAAAAACATTCTTCACTGCATCAAGTTATAACGAAGCATACCAAGCAAATGCTGCACGGTTAATGTTACTCACGGACCCCTGTGGAGCGGAAGGATTTTACTAGAACTGTATGAAGTGCCTTGAAATTAATTTTCCTATAATAGAAACTACTTAAAAGAATTATCTTGCTGTGCAGCAAATCAGTTCATGTGGCAGATTTATGCTTTCATCTGGAATTTTCTTAAAGGGGGCAAAGGCAACAAAGCTATAGTTTGGATGACTAAAATCAGAGTTTGTCCAAGCTCTAAGCTTTGTTCTTGGGTTAAAAAGACTTCAGAAAATGTTAAGAATTAAATATATGCAAGACTGCCTTTGGATAAGCATCAGGCAATTTTCTAAAGAAATCTCAAACTAAAGGAAATTCTAATTCAACGATTATTTTAGAAGTGAAGGCAATAAAGCTGCAAGGTGGGGTGAAAGTTTGGGAAGGTGAGAAGTGTAGTACACATATATACATAGATGCATACATCTATGTACGTACACATAAGTAAAACTTATAGTTAGCATGTTTTTATTTCCATCTATACATTTTGAGGTGTTTTTGTGCTGATAGAATAAATTTGATATAGTAAAAACTCAGTTTTCTACCATCAGTAAACTAATATGTCCAGATTCTGCTGAGTGTATCTTCCCCAGACATCAATTCCCAGAAACAGTACATTCTTTTTTTGGTCTCAGACCAATATATATCCACTGTATTCATAGGGATCAGAGGCTGCTTTTTCACACACTCTCTCAAACGCTGGAGGAATCTTTTCTGGCACTATGAATGAAAAATAGATTAGACTATCAATAACATGGTCTGGAAAGTCTTTAAGCTAACTAGTTCCTTCATACGCACTGGATGACAGAAAACATTTTCTTTTACTTTAGAGCTGATAATAGCTAAACAATATTTATTCTGACACATAATTGTTAGACATGCAATATTAATATATATTAAAAATCAAAAAAAGAAAAGATAAGGCCTCCCAATTCTTACCACATGCTGTATTCTATACACTGACTATATAAAGAAAGAGAGGTATGGTAAATGCATCCCATATACACCTCAACCAGGCCATTTGCCTGGTCTGCATTATGAATTGAGGGACAAAAAAAAAAAAAGAACTTCCACCTCAAGCTATCTGCCAGCAAACAAAAAGTCACCAGCAGGCAGGTAGGCAAGCTGTGGTACAAAACTGGAAGAGGACTCCCTGGCCCGAGGTCCTTATTGGGAAGAGTAGGATCATCCCCAAAGGTGGAGAACAGATAGGGCTAGGGGTCAATCCAGAGTTCTACCAGCCAGATGGTAAAAGAAGAATTATTTTGAATAGATTGAAAATCAGTTGTTCCCACAAATATATAGAGTAAAATTATGGAAAATTGAGTGTTCAACTTTTCAAATATAATTTATATATGTGCTAATACTAAGAGCTTGTTAAGTAAAGAGAATTGTGAATGAATGAAATTTCAGGAGAGAGTCCCGGATAAAAAGAGAATCTTCCTTTTTTGTCCTGGCATATCAATAGAGAAATTACACATGATCCCTAATGTGACTGTTATGGAAATTAGGTGGGATATTTATTTTGTTTTGGTTTGGTTTTGTTCTTTCAGCATTCTCAATGGTGTTTGCATTTCTCCCAAAGTGATGCTTGGATCATATTTAAAATATTAAGTGACATTTTTGCTTTCTTTGTATAATAATAGACATTATTGTGTGATACTATAAGATTTTTACATATTTAGACAGCGACCATTAAAAAGTTCTGCAACTTTTAGGGATGTGGGGTGTATCCTTGTTCAGCCTTATTCTAAACAGAATTTACTCCTCTTTGGTGCAAGTAAATAAGATATTTTAACATATTCTGAAATCTAATTCTTAAAAATTAATTTCATGCCCTTGAAAAGAAGTGAAATATGTCTTGCAATTCTAGAAGTCAATTTCTCCTTGAATCTCTAGAAAGATGTTTTCCTAGATATTGAAGAGCAAGACTTTAAATTCTTTGTCTGGCTTCTTACCCAGAGCTCTTTACCTCTTTCTTCCAAAACATCTCTGTAAAGTCGTCAATCTTTACCTCTTCAAAGATTTTCCTCTTCCAGATGTGTATTTCCCTTTTGGATTATATACATTATTAAATCACTTTAATATAAATCTTCAAATTTTAGCATCAAAAACATTAAGTTTAGAGTGATTGCTCTTATTGGTTCAGAAGGTTTAAACAATGTAAAGATGACATTTTCATAAAAATTCCTTCATAAAATAGATGATATATTTTTCCATGGTTTTTGAGTTTGTTTGTTTGTTTTGTTCATTTTCATTTGTACAACTGGTGGTATTTACAGGATGCTCCTGGCCCTGTGCTAAAGGATCATGCCTGCCAGGCTTGAGCCCAGATAGAATTTTTAAAAGACAAAAAATCTGCCCACTGTTCTATCAACCTGACCCCCAAGTTTCCATTGTTAGCCACTCAATATTGATCCTCATAAATTATTGTGAAAAACAATTATAAAGTATACAACTTCTTTTCTGCTGCAACCAAATATTTTCTGAAATTATTGTATTTCAAATCAATTAAAACCTTCTATGTGATTTGAGGCATTAACATGCGAAAATATTTGTTGAACCTGATTTCCCTGCTGGGAAATAAAATTCTCCCCTAGAATCAAATATATGAGTAATACACACATATATTTATTATCAGTAGCATATAATCAAAGAAAAGTTTCTTTATTTAACAAACATCTATTCGCTTTGGAAATAGAAGTGAAACGCAGTTCTTGCATTTATTAACTGGGCATCCCTGCTGTAAACATAGCTAACCATTTGCTGTTGAATCTTAAGTAAATCTCTAGCCCTAAAAGATACAGTTCAGCCTCCACACTCCTCGACTCCACATTCTGAGTGGGCTATAATCTTGCTAAGATACATTTTCCTCATCGACATCCATAATGTCTCCCCAGGGAGAAATTTGTCAAAGGAGGAATTTGTAAAGTCACCATCTTCACAGAGACCCTGGAGAACAAATTTAGCTGATGTGTGTAAAGACCTCTAGAGGTGAAAAATGGGGTGGAATAGTCACTGGTGCCAGAGGGACTTTCTTGGCAGTGTTAGGGAATCTTCCATGAATTAAACAAGAGTACTTCTTACATGACCAGAAGACTGGGCATTTTCTAAGAGAATTACATGCCATCATACATTCATACAATTGTTTTGATGAGATATCTTTGCAATGGGTCTTATTTGCTGATTTGAAATTTTAAAATGTTTTAAAGTAAAAGCAAAACTGGAAACCTTGGGGGCCAGGGAGATAGCATGGAGGTAAGGTGTTTGCCTTTCATGCAAAAGGTCATCGGTTCGAATCCCGGTGCCCCATATGGTCCCCCGTGCCTGCCAGGAGCAATTTCTGAGAATGGAGCCAGGAGTAACCCCTGAGCACTGCCGGGTGTGACCCAAAAACCAAAAAGAAAAAAAAACAAAAACAAACAAACAAAAAAAACTGGAAACCTTGAAACCAAGTCAAATAGTTAAAAGGTCAATGAATGGTATTACAAGTCTTTGAAATATGTTTTTCCTGAGCCCCGATTACAGAGGGAGGAATTGAAAATTATAAATCCTGAAATTAGATAATTATTCAAGAGAGCCTCTTCACAAATAAAACTCTGATATGTCGTTTTTTATTTTAATATGATTTTCTTGTGGTGACTAGAAAGAAGAAAAATTTGAAATATTCCAGAAGGAAAGAAGGCTATATATACATATATATATATGCGTGTGTGTACACATATAATTTATCTGCAAATTTACATAATTTTCAATGATCAAAACAGACTTGGTAGAGTAATCTTCATAATTTGGCCTCATATGTTAAGATGGTTGTATATACTGAAATGAAAAAACTTTATCAATAAAACAATTAATATTTAAACTTGTAAATAAAATAACTAGACATTTCTCTTTGAGTTTTCACTTAGGAACTTTGATTCTTTCATTTCTGCTAAAGAATTGGTTTTCTGATCAAGAAGCATTTTCTTTCTTTTGAAATAGACACAAATTCACTGCAGGCTCTCACCATCCCATTCAAGCAATGATCCACCATCTTCTTTCTTCTGGACTCTTTCTTAGCACATTAATTACATCTGCAGTAAGATAAGTCTTTTGAATATAACAATTTAAATCTGGTTGCAAAACTGTGCTTCTTTTCATTTCTTAAGGGATAAACTCTTAAATTTGTAACACACTATTCAGGTCTTCTACAATCCAAACAATCCTTCTTTTTTTTTTTTACTCTTATAGTGCTCTTTTCAGAAAGCAAGTCAATCTAGATTTGGTGTTCAAACAATCCCTGTATTATTTTATTTCACTTATTTTCTCAATATTTGCCTCTCTTGCCTAAATGCATTTGAATTCCTTTTAGATAATCCTTCAAACCCCAGATAAATAGCTCCCTTTTCTAAAGAGCTTTCTCAGTTCATTTCCAGTAACTATAATCTCTCTCACCTATGAAACGCTATGATCCATTGTCCTTATCTCGCAGCATACCTTGCCTTATATATTATGCATACACATTCTCTTTTCAATAAATTTATTGAATACAGCTATATCTCCAGTATGATTGACATAATTTACGGAACAATTATTTCATTCCTACTTTTCATCCACTATACAGTCTTTTGCTCACAACTACAAATAGCTTTAATAACCAATATTCAGGAAGTATTAGAATGTTTTCTAGGAAATATATGGACTCACGTCTTTACCATGATTTATTTGGGGCAGCTTCAGATTGGAAGGAGGGATTGGGCCTCACTTGCCTTTGCTCAGGGCTTACTTCTGGCTCTGTGCTCAATAATCATTCCTCATGGGGCCTGAGGGACTATATAGATTGGGGACAGATCCCAGGTTGACTATGTGCAAGACAAGTCCCCTCCCATTTTATTATCTTTCCAGTCCTCTTTAGACGAATTTTAGGAAAAATAAGTAAATGAATTAAGGAGAATCACTAGGTTTTTGTTTGTCTCTAAAATGGATCGCATATTTTCTATTGTGTTCTTTGTTTGTTTTGGATTTGGGGGCCACACTCAGTGACACTCAGGGGTTTCTTCTAGCTCTGTACTCAGAGGTGACTCCAGACAAGTTCAGGGGACCAGATAATAGGACCAGATGATAATCTGGGGCCAGGTGCCAAGGATAGAACCCAGGTAGGCTGCATGCAAGGAAAACATTCTACCTGCTGTGCTATTGCTCCAGCACCTATAGTGATTTTTATTTCATCATTCGAAATCAATATTTCAAATTAGTACCAATTCCCGAAAGTTGATGTGAAGGTGATGAAATTAAGTAAATTTCTAGAATCTTTTGTGTCTCTCAGGACAAAGCATAACAGAGAAAAATTTGAACTATTAACACAAATATATTATTCATCAAGTAAAATTTTCATAATTAAACTTTTAGTATTGTAAACTTTCTCTTACAACTAGAAGACTTATGAAATAATAACACAGTGTAAACTTTTATATTTTTCTACTGGAACTGATATAATGTCTATCTACAATTTAACTGATCTTAAACAGATGATCATTTTTCTGGACATTCAATTTTACACACTATTTGGCTTAATTGTATCTTTTTAAATCGATTTGCTCTTGGTGACCCTTCTGCCTTTACCTCCGAGCACTGTGGACTTTTTCTTGCTTCCAAAGTTGGGTCCTGAGAAATCCCCCACTTGAGGACATTACCTATTAGGTACTCTTGGGAGAAATTCTATCTGGACTGCACAGCTTGAGGCCTCGCATTTGATCTTACCCCTTTCCTGTCTATTTCAAAAGAGTTAAAGAGGACATATAAATTTCCTTTGAATATTTCGTTTAGATACACCCCTTTAATAGTCATAACCATCATTGAATTTCTCATATAGCAGCAATTTACCCTATCCTTGGGTTCTATTCAATATACTAGTAGTATGCTGGTATACTATATAATACACTATATATACTAGTGTACTATATATAATATATATACTAGTGCACTATAAATACTAGTATATTCTGGTACACTAGTAGACAAATCTCTGTTCAGAGATCATGTAAACAAAATGCTCTGGGGTCTGTCGGTCTTGACACCTCAGCCCTCCCATGTGCACTAGTAACTCCCTCTGACACTGTCCCTTTTTGCATAGGCACATCAAATTTTGAAAAATTGACAGCTTCAAACATCTTCTAATCTAATAGAGATAGAAACAAACATTTTTATATTGCAGAGGGAACTTACACTCTAGAGTCTAGACACTTGGCATGACTTGGTTTAGACTGCAGTTGATTCGACACTGACTATTCACTCCCTGACCTGAGGATTCTATCTATGGAAACAAACAAGATTTCCCACATCAGCATCAGGAACATAAGTTCTACCAAGAAAGGCATTACTATTGCCAGGGCACTGACATACTCTAAAAAGAGTTCTTATATCTCCCTGACAACCAGGCAACAGCAATAGTCTTCTTTTAGGGCAGGATTCTCTGCAATGTTAACTGATAGAGAGACAAAACCAGAAGACACAACACACCACCCAGTCTTCGACACAGAATCTGTACAGAAACCAGGATCTATAACTACAGAAATCTGACAACAACAACCTGAGGCTGAAGAGCTGACCACCAAGAATGACTAGAAGATTAGACATCCGAGTATGTTTGGAGCCTTGAGTTGGTGTTGTGTCAAGGTGCTTCGTGGATAAGATTTCCCTGTTTTATAGACCAAAGGTGTTTATTTCCAATTTTGTCCATATTTTGCTGTGCCTATGAAAATGACAATTGACACAATTTTTAAATGTATTTTCCATCTCTGGAGAAAAAAATGGGAGCATACTAAATCTTTGGCTAGTGAATTAATGACTATATCTGATACAAGAAGTTTCACAAATATAACTGCTAATGAATTCTCTCCCTTTTTCCATTTTTTAGTTCTCTGTTCTATCTGTTTCTTAATACTGGTAGTTTTGCTTTCTGTCATCCCAAAAGAAATGTATTATGAACATTTATGTCAACAATGAAATACATTTTCTTTAAATAAATAATTTAAATTAAAAAAGCCTCTTTATGATCCTCTCCTTTGATTTTGATGTTGGTTTCTATCTCCTTCAATAGTCAATAATAAAGTATTCAGGATCATGATACTACAGAATTTCATATTAAACTTCTGCATGTGTTTTTATCATCTTTACACTGAAACCACAGAGCATCTTTTCATTCTCAACAGGGGAACCAATGTAGTTACATTTAGTTAGTTTTTTTTAGCTTATTTGGTGCAATGCCAGTGAAATAAGAACCCTGAGGGAAACAGGTTTTTGCTCCAGCTGAGTTTTTTCCAATCCTTAATTTTATAGGTTGAAGACACATAACTACTAGATTCACAGTACCTCACTACATTGACCTAATAGTAAACAAGTGTAATACAGCACATAAATGTTTGCTATCCATTTCTAAATGAAAAAATATGTATTCTATAATGAATACTTAATTAGGATGGCAAACTGAATATAAGGAATGGAGCCCCTACTGTTTCTAAGACAAAGCAGAGTAAAATGAATTACCATCATGCAGGGAATGATATTAATAGTGTCCAGCTTTATAAATGAATCCAATTTTAAGCCACTTTAGTTGCTATCATACTGAGAAAGAGTGCAACATGTCTAACATATCATTTTCTTTCTGGCAAATGACAGGACTTAAGCAGAAAACAATTTTAACTTGCTGATGTTTGCCTGCATTAAATATTTCTAATTATTGAGCACTCACAGTCAAACATCATTTGGAAAACAAACGTCAATGCTCTTTTCAGTATCAGCATATTGAGGAGAATCAATTTTTCTTTCCTTTTATTGCAAAAGGGATATAGTAGTTGAGGAATTTTTTGGGCGACTTTATACATCAGTAATTGTTGATTCACTCCCTTGAGTCTGGCCTGCAGAAATATTTTGTGTTGAACTGCCTGTGGTAACTTAGGTATATATGTGTAATCTGTTATTCAGAATGTTATTAGGTGTATGTAGTCATAATAAGTGATATAGTCATCAAAAGATGAAAGAAGCTATCACAATGCTATTCGGAAAGGCTAAAAAGAGAGACCTTTGGGGGCTCATGCCCTACAATTCTCCAGGGTCTGGAGTCTGTACTCAGAAATTGATCCTGGAGTCTGCACTCAGAAATTGATCATATCAGTGCTCAGGGACATCCCACCTCATGGGATAAAATCTGGATACATTGCATGGAAGGTAAATTATCTACCAAATGTACTATTTCTGGAGCTCTAAAGAGTTCTTTGATTTAATTATTAAGATAATGTGGTTAGACATTAAAAACTTATATAAGATAAAACATTTGTAGACTTTAAAGACTTTTAACATATTTTGACATTTTTTGGAACACACTCAGTGGTGGTTGGGAACTATTTGCATCTTAAAGGCCATTTATACCATTGGTAATAAAGAAGCTATGTGGTTGACCCAGTTTCAACCTAGGCCCCTGAATGTAAAGCATTTATTCAACCAGTTTAACTATCTTTGAAATGCAGTCTCTTTATAATGATTGAATAACTCTCTATTACATATTTAATCTGTATTGGTTATTGAATAAACAACAAAATGCAAAGTGGTATTTTTGACTAGGCAGTGGTGTTGAAAGTACATGCAAATTGCTGAGTTAATTATAATAAATATTGCTATTTGGATCATTATTCAAGGGAAGTACTAAGACTTATAGAGTTATAAGCATGAATAAATGAGAGCACATATTTATAAATCCCACCTACAATGTATAGATTCAGAGAGAACATATGAATCAAAAGTTTTGCTGTCTTTGGAGATTCTCCCTTACACAAAGACTCATATGGTTATTTTTAGACAGTAGTCATATTGTCAAAGGTCTTGTTTAAGAAGGAGACAACAAAGAGATAGAGCCAAACTCTATTTCTATACAAAAATTTAAATTTAGGTTCATATTCAAGTTCCTCTATCTCTACAGTGGAATAGCTGAACAAAAAAAGTCTTAATTATTGGGTCATATGGAATTTAGGTCAAGTCTTATTTAAGAAAAGGGGATAAAGACAATTACCATGTCTTGAGGTTAATGCTACTTCCATGTATGTATTTATCTAGTTTTTATAACAGTTCTATAAAATAAATAGCACTTTCATATAGTCCTTACTTTTGCATAAGGAATCTAGGTAAAAATGAAGTCAGCAACACCTGAGTTACATAGCCAGGAAGTGGTTAGTCAGAGATTTGAACATAGAAATAGATACATTTTGAAAATATGATCATAATTTTTACATACCTTTGTACATAAGAATTGGACCCTTTTAGATGTCAACAAAAAGTTGTAAACAATGTAGAAAGGGATATATTAAAAATGTTCAATCATACATCACTTTTATTGTTTCTCAATGTATGACCCCACATTTTCCTCCCCCAAATGCTGACTGACTGACTCTAGTCTTCACAGCAAATGAGCTCTGGAGGGAGCAAGCCAGCCTGGATAAGATTATAATCGCACAGATATGTCTTGTTTCAAGAAAAGGCACAGTGTCAGGAGAGGAGAATGGATGCTCTCCGTCCATGGGCGACACCCCTTCCACTCCATGATATACGGACACCAAAGACACCGTACATCATGGTGACATGCACTTAAACTTAAAGCTGGTCCAAGCGCTTCTCAGTTCCCTGGGGGAGCTGCCATAAGCTGTGATCTATGGAGAGGGCCCAGGGCTGCTCTCTGCTTGGGTTTGTTCTGTTTAGAGTAATCCTCCAAATACAATTATTGTCTTCAGTGCAAAGGAGAATTTTCTTGTAGGGCAGTGTAGAGTGTTGGAAGTGATATGCATCAGAAGAGGAAGAAATGAGGAATAAATATAGAATCTTTGTAGAAGTGCCCTTCTATAATAAAATAACATTATTATAAAAAGACTTAAATTGGGAATCAAGATGTATGACCTAGACTACCTTATCCAAAGCAAAAACTCTATGAACCTGAACAAGTTATTTTACATTCTTTTTTCTTATAGTAATGGGATAGAATTAGACTGATATGTAAGGCCATTTAAGTACTTTAAAATGAAATGACATTGTTACTAAGATTTAGAATATTTAACTTATTCGTCTTATATCTTTTCTGTGGATCATATTGGGCAGAGATGGAGTAAGAAATATTTGGGGAGATACCCCAAAGATCCAATACTCATGACACTGATAGGTATTGTCCTGTAGCTTCTGATTTCTGTGAGGTCCATGGTATGTCAAGACTACTTGTACTAGCAAGGTTCTGTTGCCAGGTTCAAGAACTCACTCATTCTTCTTGGGTGGCCAAGTATTACCAGCAGTATCAGTATAACCCCTGAGAACTGTTTTAGATCTCCCTTACTTTAAATTTTATCTTATTGTATTAGGGTACTAAGTAGTTTTCTCATACATTTGCAAAGAAAATGCATGCCAGAGACACCTGACTTTCAGTGTAAAGGGTATATCTGATGAGTCCACCTTGGATTTTCATCAAACTTAGGGAAGTTATTTCTATGTAAAGCTGAAAAACAAGTAAAACCCAAAACACAATGTATAAAAGTAGTTTTTAAAATGATTTTTTATTCCCTAGTGACAGCTTGAGCCATTGCTATATTCATCAGGGATTGGTCATTATTGCTCTGCCCAAGATATTACAGCAAAAAGCAAAAACATCATTTTTTTAATAGAAGGACTGATAAAAATGCTAGAGCTATAGCTCTTAAATATACATATATGTATATATATTCTATATATAAATATAAATATATATTATATATATGTGAATATATATAATACATATGTATCTATATATTTAAGACCTGAATTTCACTAGAGCAAAATGCAATTAAAATTGCTGTTCATCTTACCAGTTCATTTTATAAAGTAAAAATAATATGCAATTTAAAATATAATTTAATTTATATTTTAAATGAAAGAGTAGGTCAATAATTTAGGATACAAATACCTTCTTGTAATACAATTTAAATTTTTATCTAATATATAAATGTGGCCCACATCATACTAGACATCATGAAAGACTTGCTTTTTGAAATGCTTCTCGGGTATTTTTGCAGTTTCTGTTTATTAATAAGCTAGTTTATTTCATAAATTCCCTAGCTCTGTCCACAATTTTAGTTATGTCACTGGTGAATTGAGGACTATACCCTAATATTTGTATATGCCTTTTAAAAAGTCTTACTTATTAAAAATTATACTATAGACTATAAATACTATAGTCATATTTTGAAACCTTGAGATCAAATATCTCTAATAGGAATATAATTCAAGCATAGTTTTTATAAGTTAAATGCCTTCAAAATATATCATATATTATTCAGTTCACCAGATCTAAAATATTTTTGTTTCAACATATGACTAACATAAATATATTAGTTCACTTTCTTATGGCAGTGCTCAAAAAGATCCTCATGAATTTGTGCTCAAGTGTCATTCTAACCCACTTGGTTACATTTACGCCAACCTCCAATTTCATCTTTCCTTACTCACTCCATGTGCAAAAATATGGTAGTTAAAAATGAAAAAAACTGATAAAATATGATTTATTTTCTCAATTTTTATTTAGGTATATTTTTGTCTTGTTTTGTTTGTAATTTGCTCTACTTGATCCATTTGCCTAGTATATTGGACCAATTCAATACAACACAGATTACCGTTATTCTTATTTTAGCATTAATAGCTTTATAGCTATTCCTTTTACATTATTTCCTATCTTCAATAGGAAATAATAATAAATGCAAATAAATTTTCCAAATTAGAGGAAAAGCAAAGGGAAAATAGTATTTTGCTATACTGAATTATAAGTAACTATTATCTTTGCATCCTATACATACATTTGTGTGTACACCTTCCCCCAAGAAACACTAAAAAAACCATTCAATTCTTCTCTTAATGGAAGAATTTAAAGGTATTACAAAACCCAATACCTTCTCTAAGTTAGGGTTACTATGAGGTGTCAACAAACGTGTTATATTTTTTAAATGTGTACAATTTGCATGTTGTTTATGAACATTAATAAAATTAAAGGAGATAAGGACACTGCTAGAGGGTCTTTGCAGCACCGATGATGAAAAATTGTAACATTTGGTGATTATGGATCTGAAAATAGGATCAATATATTCAGTCAAATTGGGGAGCTTCAAGCAGAAAACTAGATGTTCTAATTCTTTGTAACCATATACACTATCAACTCTGTAAAGCACAATGAATCAAGTGCGTTTCTGGAACTCTCTAGCATGCATTGATATAAACATGACATCCTTATATAATATAGTTGATAGAACTATTGACAAATGAAAAAATGGAATTTAGAGAATTTTAAACAGACCCATGGAATAAAAAAAAAGTAGACTGGTTCAAAGTAATAAATGAGATTATAAACCCTAATATTCATGTTTCTTATCTTTTTCATGCCATTTCTTTAATTTTAAATCTAACATTTAAATAAAGAGAGCAATTATAACTGAAACTCAACCAGTTATCTGCATATATAAGAAGTTAGAAATTTGGTGTGATTTATTTAGTGACAGATTTAAGAAAATAAAATTTCTTTTATATGTTATGTCTCCACTAGGTAGCCCTATTCAGTGAAATTCCATTGACAGTGTCTCTACTGAAAGTTTCTCATCCTTGAGCAGGCCTTTACATGAACTCTCCCCTATTAAAGAAACTCTAAAATATTTTTCACTGAGCATTCATGCATGCCTACTCCCACATGTCAGCTAATAGTGGTCTTCCCTCTCTTTCACTTGTCTGAAAGCAACTGCTAAGAACAAACCTCTTTTCTCTGCAGCAATGTCTGTGTTCCTTACACCGTTATGTTCAACCCCAGTGTGGTTTGACTGACACTGATTAGGAGTCTGGGGAAATGAGACTTCCACTTTGCAGTGACCTACCAGTGGACTCAATATGAACTCCCCTGTTCACTACTAGCCCGCTCACATTCCACATGCACTTGCATTGGCTTTGTGGAGGATGTTTCAACTTTTCTGTTCCTGTTCTCTGAACAGCAGCGACATGTGCTTCATGCTTGACTTCAGTTTCAAACACGCCCATATTTCTTTGATTCCCTTTCTTGATATCGAACTTCTTTTCCATTCTTAGATACAGCCTTATGATAGGGACTTGGACATAAATAGTGTACAGTTATAACAGGAGGGGTTTCACTATAATGTGCATCATTTGAACCAACTTTGTTATTGGCTACATTTCCTTGCTGTTGTTTAAATGTGAACTAACTTATAATAAATAGTCAGATGATAACATGGAATCTTTCCAATCAACATCTCAGCATAACCTGAAGATAGATCTCCAGTGGTCTGATGGCGAGAGATACCTTGACCTTGGCTTATTGAACATTCTCATCCCTCTATCTTTTACAGTTTGAATTGTCATATGAAAAATGTTTCAAAAAAACCATAAAGCCAGAATGTCAGTTTTGTAGTTACAGTTAGGAAAAGAACTAGTTTCAGAAGTGCATTTTCTAAATAAGGAAATGGAAATTTCAATCATTGCCCTGCTGTGTGTATCTCTGCTCAACATGAGATATAAACAGACTGCCAGCAGGTAGATGTACTTGGATATTCTTCAGGTGGACAGCATCAAATCCTTTCAAGCACATGCCCTAAAGCTGATGTCTTTCTCAGCTTTTAATATTTCAATCAATGGTGTTATCCCTTATTTGGACTCCCAACTCAGATACCTAAATGCCAACCTCATTTCTCTTTCACTCTCTCCCTATTCCTACACATGTCTGACCTCCTAGCTTCTTTATCTGACCATTTCAGTGTTTAACTAATCTGTTTTATACACCAATAAAAGGAAATTACAAGATTAGGACAAGAACTAAAATTTTTGAAAACTCCTTATTTGATTCTTATAATCCACAAACCCTCTTCAAGTGAGTTCTTATAGAATGTTCTTTCTGTATGGACCTTTCTTGTTTGGGTGATCTAAACTTAACAAGTGCATTAGAGTTCTATAATAATACAAGTAAAAGCTGAAACCTGAGAATCAACTAAAAATCTAACATTTTCTATTGCCTCTGAGATTTGTAAAAATGTTTGTAAACAGAAAATTATATAAGGGATTTTTGAACCCTCAACTCAATTAAAGGTTAGCATGAGCCTCCATATCTCAGAGGGGGTTGAAGGGGGTTGGGTGTTTGCATCACAATAAAAAATGCTTTCCTAGTTCCTTCTTTCTGGTTATTTTTCACTGGTTGAGTTCCAATGTAGCACTTGGAGCTGAGAATACACAACTTGCAGATAGCCCTTGAGGTTAACAATTGAACTCTAAAGAATTTGAACAACTTAGACATAAAAAAATGGGAAAAGAAAATGCTCTAAAGAGCAAATTTTAGAAAACCTGAGTCTACTCTTGTAAACAGTTGAGGAGGTCCCCAAATTATGTTGTTTTGTTCAAGTCCCTTTGTTATAATGTTGTTGAAGTAGAGGTTAGGGGGTGAGAGTGGGGATAAACACCTCTAGAGACCTTTTATATTCCTGTATAAATTTATCTTGTCCATTTTCAAGTATCTGCCAGCAGCATTAAGTGGGGACTTTCTATGAAAACAAATTTATACCCTCCCTTAATCTGAAGTTCCTGGGGCCTTCGTGTTTGTTTCCCATAATTTTGAAGAAACCAGGAGTCGGTTTTATTCAATATACTGCAGAATGTGAACTGAGTGGCACCTATATGGACCTGAATAGAGGCTGTAATATTATATTTGCAAACACTCATCCCAGGTTTTAGTCTTATTTTGGATCCTCTGGTCTGAATCCCTTAGAAATACTCAGCTTCATCCAAAAATAAAGTTAGTTATGTGCTCGCTTCGGCAGCACATATACTAAAATTGAAACTATACAGAGAACATTAGCATGGCCCCTACGCAAGAATGACATGCAAATTCGTGAAACGTTCCATTTTATTTTTTTAAGAAAGTTAGTTACATAGTGTGATCAGAATTCAATGAAGAGACTTCCACAAGGCAGCGAGGATACTGGTCTCCTGAAAAAGAGAAAAGAAAAAATAAGACATTACTCCAGGGACATCATCTCAGAAGTAAAATAAGAAGGACCTGGCACGTGGTTCAGAAGCACTTAGGTTAATTCCTGGTACTTCACAATCCCCTGAGCTTCAAGCCTTGAATTTTTCCCTACCCAACAGTGATGGATATGGCCCCTAAGCTAGAAGTACACCAAAAAGGAAGCAAAATTTTGGGTGATTTCTGAATGAAGTACAGCAGTTTTCATTTGTTGCAAGGAGGATATTTTGGAGAGTGACACAGGGACTACACTAGGATTAGCAAGGAATAGCCGAAGTAATGCACTTTCTGGACACTAGTCAACTGCTTCCAAGAAAAGACCGTACAAAAATAGTCAATCTAGGAAGACTCAGAATCATTCAATCTTCCAAAATCTTTAGTCCTTTTTATTTTTAAATGTTTTTTATTTTAAAAAATAAATTTAATTGGGCCTGGAGAGATAGCACAGTGGTGTTTGCCTTGCAAATCCCTGTGCCCCATATGGTCCCCCGTGCCTGCCAGGAGCTATTTCTGAGCAGACAGCCAGGAGCAACCCCTGACCCCTGAGCACTGCTGGGTGTGGCCAAAAAACCCAAAATAAATAAATAAATTTAATTGAATCACCTTGAGATATAGTTACTAAATTGTTCATGTTGATTAAACAATGTCCAAACCTTTACAGTGCATATTTCCAGCCATTAGTATACCCAGTTTACCTCCTCTCTCTTGCCCCCACATCTGTTTTTGTGACAAATACTCCCCTTTTCTTTTAGGCATTGCAGTTTGCAATATTGTTATGAAGAGGTATAATACATATTACTAGCATGTAACCATTCTAGTCTAGAGGTATCATTCCCAAGTCTCAGGGTTGTAATGGTAACTTCTCTGACCTAATATGACAACCCCCACTATTTGTAGCAAGCTTCCTACCATGATCCAGTCCTCCTGATCCACATCTCTATTGTATATAAGTATTATTACCATACTATACAATGAGTGAGATTACTATGTTTTTCTCTCTTGATATGACTGATTTCACTCAGTATAATACTCTTCATATTCATCCATGTATATGAAAATTTCATTAGTTAATTTTTCGAAACAGCTGTGTTTTATTCCAATGTGTAGATGTACCATAGTTTCTTTGTGCACTCACATGTTCTTGTGAAGTAGGGCTATGTCCAGATTCTGGGGGTTGTAAATAATGCAGCAATGAATATACGGGCATAGTGGGATTTTTTACATTGCTTTGGGGTTCCTATGTTATATTCATAGGAGGAGAATTGCTGAGTCATATAGGAGCTCAATTTCTAAATATTTTGTATATGTCTATATTTTTTAATGCTGTTAGAAATGAATGGACCAGTCAGTTATTCCTTAAGCAGTAAATGAAAGTCCCTTTCTCACCTATTCATATAGACAGTGGTTATCCATGTTCTTTTTTTTATTAATATCTTCATTTGAACAACTTGATTACGAATATGATTGTGGTTGCTTTTCAGTCATGTAAAAATACACACCTTCACCAGTGCAATATTCCCATCACCAGTGTCCCAAATATCCCTCCTTCCCACACCACCCCACCTGTACTCTAGACAGGCTTTCTAGTTTGAACGCTCATTCTTTCACATTGTTTTGATAGCTCCCAATGTATTTATTTCTCTAACTACACTCATCACTCTTTGTGGTGAGCTTCATGTAATGAGCTGGACCTTCCAGCCCTTGTCTCATTTATCTCTGGCTGCAGAATATTCCACTGTGTATATGTACCACATTTTCTTTAGCCATTCACTTGTTGAAAGGCATATTGGTTGTCAGAGTCTGGCTATTGTAAATACCACTGCAATGAATATAGGTGTGAGGAAGTGATTTTTGCATTGTATTTCTTGTTACTAGGGTATATCCCTAGGAATGATAATATGGAGCTGAATTTCCAGTTTTGCGAGGAATCTCCATTTTGCATTCCATTAAGGTTGGCATTCCCACAAGCAGTGAATAAGAGTTTTCACTCACCAACCCAGCACTGCTTGTTTTCATTCTTTGTGATGTGCTCCAATCTCTGTGGTGTGAAATGGTACCTCAGGGTTGTTTGGATTTATATCTCCCTGACTATTGGTGATGGGGAGCATTTTTTCTTGTGCCTTTTGGTCATATGTATTTCTTCTTTGATAAAGTATCTGTTCATTTCTTCTCCCCATATTTTGATGCGATTAGTTTTTTTTTTTCTTGTAAAGTTTCATCAGTGCCTTTTACATTTTGGATATAAGACTCTTATCTGATGGGTATTGGGTGAATCATTTCTCCCACTCAGTGGGTGGCTCTTGTATCCTGGGCAATATTTCCTTTGAGATGCAGAAGCTTCTCAACTTAAAATATTTCCATCTGTTTATTTCTGCTTCCACTTGTTTGGAGAGTGTTCTTTCCTCCTTAAAGATGCCTTTAGTCTCAATGTCATGGAGTGTTTAACCTACATGTTGTTCCATGTACCTAATGATTTCAGGTAAGATATAAAAGTCTTCAATACATTTGAATTTTACCTTCATACATGGTGTTAGTTCAGGGTCTGAGTTAGCATTTTTTGCAAGTGGCTAACTAGTTGTGCCAACACCACTTGTTGAAGAGGTTTTTCTTGCTCCATTTAGAATTTCTTTCTCCTTTGTCAAAAAGTAGGTGACTGTATGTCTGGGGAACAAACTCAGTACTCAAGCCTGTTCCACTGATCTGAGTGTCTGTCTTTATTCCAATATAATGCTGTTTTGATAGCTATTGCTTTCTACTACAGTTTAAACTTGAGGAAAGTAACAAGTCCCATATTTCTTTTACCAAGAATTGCTTTAGCTATTTGAGGGTGCTTATTGTTTCAAATGAATTTCAAAAGTGTTTGATCCACTTCTTTGAATAATGTCATGTGTATCTAGAGGGATTGCACTATATTTGTGCAATGTTTGGGGGAGTATTGTCATATTCATAATGCTAATTCTGCCTATCCATAATCAGGGTATGCGCTTCCATTTCTGCATGCCCTCTCTTATTTTATGGAGTAGGGTTTTATAGCTTTATTTGTATATATTCTTCACGTCTTTGGCCAAGTTCACTCAAGATATTTGAGTTTGTGTGACACTAATATGAATGGAGTTGTTTTCTTTATTTCCATTTCTTCCCTATCATTATTGGTGTATAAAAAGGCCATTGACATATGAGTGTTAATTTTGTAGTCAGCCACATTGCTATATGAAGCTATTGTTTCTAGTAGCTTTTTAGTAGAGTCCTTAGGGTTTTATAAGTATAGTATCATGTCATTGCAAATAGTGACAACTTGACTTCTTCTTTTCCTATATGGATGCCCTTGATATATTTTTCTTTTTTTAACATTTTCTTTTTTTAAATTTTTATTTAAACATTTTGATTACATATATGATAGTGATTAGGTTTCAGTCATGTAAAGAACACCCCTTCACCAGTGCAACATTCCCACCATCAATGTCCCAAGACTCCCTCCCTCCCCCCCACACCTGTACTCCAGACAGGCTTTCCAGTTCTCTCATTCATTCACATGATTATGATAGTTTTCTGTGCAGTTATTTCTATAACTGCACTCACAACTCTTTGTGGTGAGCTTCATGAAGTGAGCTGGAAGTTCCAGCCCTCCTCTCATTGTCTCTGATGATTGTTGCAAAAAATGACTTTTATTTTCTTTAAAACCCATAGATGAGTGAGACAATTCTGCGTCTCTCTCTCCCTCTGACTTATTTCACTCAGCATGGTAGATTCATGTATAGGAAAACTTCATGACTTCATCTCTCCTGACAGCTGCATAAAATTCCATTGTGTATATGTACCAAAGTTTCTTTATCCATTCGTCTGTTGAAGGACATCTTGGTTGTTTCCAGAACCTGGCTATTGTGAATAGTGCTGCAATAAATACAGGTGTGAGGAAGGAGTTTTTGTATTGAACTTTGAGTTCTTAGGGTATATCCCTAGGAGTAGGATTGCTGGGTCGAATGGGAGCTCAATTTATAGATTTTGGAGAAATCTCCGTATCACATTCCATAGAGGTTGGACTAGACAGCATTCCCACCAGCAGTGGATAAGAGTTTCTTTCTCTCCACATCCCCGCCAACACTGATTATTATCATTCTTTGTGATGTGCGCCAATCTCTGTGGTGTGAGGTGGTATCTCATCGTTGTTTTGATTTGCATCTCCCTGATGATTAGTGATGAGGAGCATTTTTTCATGTGCCTTTTGGCCATTTGTATTTCTTTTTTTATCAAAGTGTTCATTTCTTCTCCCCATTTTTTAATGGGGTTAGATGTCTTTTTCTTTAAAGTTCTGTCAGTGCCCTGTATATTTTGGATATTAGCCCCTTGTCTGATGGGTGTTGGGTGAATAGTTTCTCCCACTCAGTGGGTGACTCTGGTATCATGGGCACTATTTCTTTTGAGGTGCAGAAGCTTCTCAGTTTAATATATTCCCATCTTTTGATCTCTGCTGCTACTTGTTTGGAAAGTGCACTTTCCTCCTTGAAGATGCCTTTAGTCTCAATGTCATGGAGTGTTTTACTGACATGTTGTTCTATATACCTTATGGTATCAGGTCTGATATCAAGGTCTTTAATACATTTGGATTTTACCTTCGTACATGATGTTAACTGGGGGTCTATGTTTGCATTTTTGCAAGTGGCTAACCAGTTCTGCCAGCACCACTTGTTGAAGAGGCTTTCCCTATTCCACTTAGGATTTCTTGCTCCTTTGTCAAAAATTAGGTACTTGTATGTCTGGGGGACAATGTCTGAGAACTCAAGCCTATTCCACTGATCTGAGGGTCTGTCTTTATTCCAATACCATGCTGTTTTGATAACTATTGCTTTGTAGTACAGTTTAAAGTTGGGGAAAGTAATGCCTCCCATTTTCCTTTTCCCTAGGAGTGCTTTAGCTATTCTAGGGTGTTTATTGCTCCAGATGAACTTCATAAGTGTTTGATTCACTTCTTTGAAGAATATCATGGGTATCTTTATAGGGATCGCATTAAATCTGTATAATGCTTTGGGGAGTACTGCCATTTTAATTATGTTAACCCTGCCAATCCATGAACAGGGTATGTGTTTCCATTTCCATGTGTCCTCTGTTATTTCTTGAAGTGGGGCTTTATAGTTTTCTTTGTATAGGTCCTTCACGTCTCTGTTCAAGTTGACTCCAAGATATTTGAGTTTGTGTGGCACTATTGTTTAATGGGATTGGCTTCTTGACTTCTGTCTCATCCCTTTCATTATTGGTGCATATTAATTTCTGTGTGTTAAATTTGTAGCCTGCCACCTTGATATATGAGTCTATTGTTTAGAAGCTTTTTGGTAGAGTCTTTAGTGTTTTCTAAGTAGAGTATCATGTAGTCTGCAAACAGTGAGAGCTTGACTTCTTCCTTTCCTATCTAGATTCCCTTGATATATTTTTCTTGCCTGATCCCTATAGCAAGAATTCCAGTACTGTGTTGAAGAGGAGTGGTGAGAGTGGACAGCCTTGGCTTGTGTCAGAATTTAGAGTAAAGTCTTTTAGTTTTTCTCCATTGCGGTTAATATTTGCCATTGGCTTGTGGTAGATGGCTTCAACTAGACTGAGGAAGGTTTCTTCTATTCCCATCTTGCTGAGAGTTTTGATCAAGAATGGGTGTTGGACCTTATCAAATGCTTTCTCTGTATCTATTGATATGATCATATGATTTTTATTTTTCTTCTTGTTGATGTTGTGTATAATGTGATAGATTTATGGATGTTAAACCATCCTTGCATTCCTGGGATGAAATCTAATGGTCATAGTATATGATCTTCTTGATGATGCATTGGATCCTACTTGCCAGGATTTTGTTGAAGATCATTGCATTAGAGTTCATCAGGGACATTGGTCTGTAATTCATAAAAACTGTTTGGGAGTGTTCCCGTTTTTTCAATTTCATGGAAGAGACTGGCTAGAACTGGTAGTAGCTCCTCTTGAAAGATTTGAAAATAATGATTAGGAAATCCATCTGGACCTGGGCTTTTCTTTTTGGGCAGATGTTTGATTACACTTTCAATTTCCTCAGTGGTGATGGGGTTGTTTAGATATTCTACATCCTCCTTACTTAAATGTGGAAGGTTATAAGTGTCCAAGAATTTTTCCATTTCTTCTAGGTTCTAATGCATAGTAGCAAAGAGTTTCTCAAAGTAGTCTCTGATTTCCCTTTGGATCTCTGCAATATCTGTCGTGATCTCCCCCTTTTTATTTTTAATACGGGTTATCAGATTTTTTCTCTCTTTCTTTGTGAGTTTTGCCAAAGGCCTATCAATCATTTTTATTTTTTCAAAGAACCAACTTCTGCTTTCGTGATCTTTCAGATTGTTTTTTGGTTTTCCACTTCATTGAGTTCTGCCTTCAGCTTTGTTATTTCCTTCTATCTCCCTAATTTTGGGTCCTTTTGTTGAGCACTTTCTAGTTCTATGAGCTGTGTCATGAAGCTACTCGGGTTTGCCCCTTCTTCCTTCCTGATGTGAACTTTCAGAGCCATATATTTTCCTCTCAAGACCACTTTTGCTGTGTCCCATAGATTCTGGCAGTTTGTGTCTTCATTATCATTTGTTTCCAGGAAAATTTTGATTTCCTTTTTGATTTCATCTCGGACCCACTGGTGGTTCAATAGCAGGGTGTTTAATTTCCAATTGATAAAGTTTTTCTTCTGTGTACCTTTATAGTTCACATATAATTTCAGAGCTTTGTGGTCAGCAAAGTTAGCATGCGAGATTTCTATCCTCTTGATTTTATGGAGGTATGTTTTATGTGTCAGCATGTAGTCTACCCTGGAGAATGACCCGTGTACATTGGAGAAGAATGTGTATCCAGGTGTTTTGGGATGGAGTGTCCTATATATCTCTACTAGTCCTCTTTCTTCCAATACTCTTTTCAGGGCTAGTATGTTTTTGTTGGGTTTCAGTCTGGTTGACCTATCAAGTGTTGATAAGGCCGTGTTGAGGTCTCCCACAATTATTGTGTTTTTCATTGATTTCTTATTTCAGATTTTTCAGTAATTGTATTAGATAATTTGCTGGTCTATCATTGGGTGTATATATGTTTAGTAGTCTGATTTCTTCCTGTTGCACCTATCCCTTGATTAGAACATAGTGTCCATCTTTGTCCCTTACCACTTTTCTGAGTATAAAGTTGGTGTCATCAGGTATTAATATGGCCACCCCAGCTTTTTTGAGGGTGTTGTTTGCTTGGATGATTTTCCTCCAACCATTGATTTTGAGTCTATGTTTGTTCTAACTATTCAGATGTGTTTCTTGTAGGCAGCCAAAGGTTGGTTTCATATTTTTGACCCATTTTGCCACTCTGTGTCTTTTAATTGGTGAATTTAGTCCATTGACATTGAGGGAGATGATTGTCATAGGATTTAATGTCATCTTTGTAGATAAGTTTGCTGTGTTTGTTGGTCTCTCTTGTCTTAGCGTATACCTATCAGGTTTTCTTTTAAGGTTGGTTTATTATTTGTGAAGTTTCTGAGCTGTTGTTTATCCATAAAGCTATGTATTCTTCCTTCAAACCTGAACGTGAGTCGGGCTGGGTGCAGTATTCTCAGTGAGGCATTCATTTCATTCAGTTTTGTCACAATATCCCACCATTGTCTTCTGGCCGTGAGAGTTTCTTGTGACATGTCTGCGGTAAGCCTTAGGGATGCTCCTTTGAGTGTAATTTCCCTTTTTGATCTTGCTGCATTCAGTATTCTATCTCTATTGTGGGATTTGTCATTGTAATGAGGACGTGTCTTGGGGTGTTTTTCTTTAGGTCTCTTTTAGCTGGTACTCTTCGGGCATGCAGGATTTGATTGCATGTAGTCATTGACTCTGGTACTATCTCTTTGATGATGTCTTTGACAGTTGATTCTTCTTGGAGATCTCCTACCTGGGTCTCTGGGACTCCAATGATTTTATGTTGTTTCTGTTGAGTTTATCAAAGATTTCTATTTTCATCTGTTCACATTCCTTGAGTACTTTTTCCATTGCCTGTTCATTTGTCTTAAGACTCTTTTCCACTTTCTTCCATTGTGTTGAGTTTTTCTGCATCACATCTTCCAGTACTCCGATTCTCTCCTCAGTTGATGATACTCTGCTGGTGAGGCCATCCATTTAATTTTTCAGTTGAGCTACCGTATTTTTCAGATCTGTTATTTCAGTTTGGAGTTTTCTGATTTCTGTCTTTGTGTTCTGTTCAGATCGATTTATGCTTTCTTTGACTTCTTGAAATATCTCCCATATTGCTATTTTAAGTTCCTTGTCCGAAAGGTTAATCAGGTGGTTGGAATTTATTAGCTCATCTGAGCTTTCATCTTCCTTTTCTTTGGTTGATGTTTGCCTGTGAGGTTTCACTATTGTCACGCTTGTAGTGGGTTTTTCCTGCGTGTTGTGGTGGGATCTATTGGTTAGAAAGAGTGCCATGAAGCAGCCACGCTCTTCTGCTGCCACTAGTTGACAGACAGGCAGAGCAGGAGAGGTTTCCCTTGAAGTCCTCAGCGGGGACAAAGGCACAGCAGGGCAGGGCCTCCACAGGCCAGAGAGCTCAGCTTATTGGATGGCGACCCCCACAGCCAAGTTACTTACAGGCAGTTCCAGAATGCAGTTTTTTGGGGGGTGCTGGAAAGACTTCAGGATTCAAAGACACAGGCAGACAGGCAGAAAGAGGAGGGGTTTCCCTTGAGTCCTCACCGTGGACAGACCAACATCTTTTGCTTGTCTAATTGCTATAGCAAATAATTCAGTGCTATGTTGAATTGAAATGGTCAGAGAGGACAGACAGCCTTGTCTTGTTCCATAATGTAGAGGAAAGGCTTTTTATGTTTACTCCATTGAGGATAATATTTGCCACTGGCTTGTGGTAAATGGCCTTAACTATATTGAGAAAGGTTCCTTTCATTCCCATCTTGCTGAGAGTTTTTATTAAGAATGGATGTTGGACCTTATCAAATGCTTTCTCTGCTTCCATTGATATGATCATGTGATTTTTATGTTTCTTGTTGTTGATGTTGTATATTATTATTATTGTGTATTATGTATATAATATTGGTAGATTTATAAATGTTAAACCATTCTTGCATTGTTGGGATAAAACCTAATTGATCGTAGTGAATGATATTCTTGATGAGGCATTGGATCCTGCTTGCCAGGATTTTGTTGAGGACATTTGCATCTGTGGATATCATCAGGGACACTGCTCTGTAAATGCATGTTCTGTATTTATGCTTTTGTGCTTATGTGTAGGATCTTCCAGTTCATTGATTCTCTCCTTGGCTCTGTTACCTTGTTGAAGAGGCTTTCATTGAGGTTTTCAGTTGAGCTACCGTGTTTTTCAGATTTGTTATTTCAGTTTGGAGTTTTCTGATTTCTGTCTTTTTGTTCTGTTCAGCTAAAGATGTTTTTTTTCCCCCATGAGGATCCTAAATTCTAAATTCCTTATCTGAGAGATTAATCATATCGTTGGTATTTTTTGGGGAGGGGGTCATCAGAGCTATTATTTTCATTCTCTGTGCATGGTTGACTGCATGGTTTCCAATTTTTGTGCTTGTAGTGTGATTTTTTTCTGTGTGTTATGGTGGGGTTCTTTTGTTATATAGAATGCACAGCTGCAAAGTGAAGTGGAGTGGCCTTGCTTTTCTGGAACCTCTAGGAGACAGTTTCTGCTGTTCCCTTTCTGGCCCTCTCAGGAGAGCTTTAGGAGATGAAAGAGAAGAGAAACACTCAAAGCAGGGGAAGACTCCTCCCATATTCACAGACAAAGGATTCATCTCTCTGCCAGGTACTTCTGATAGTCAGTTTTCACTTACACAAGTTTTCTTGGCCTTTTGGCCTGGGGGTCTCTCTAGGACACAGTTTTTGTTGGTCCCTTCCTGGCCCTCTCAGGGGAGCTTCAGGAGACAAAAGAGAAGAGAAACATGCAAAGTTGACAAACAGACTCTTCCCTGTCCATGTTCTTCTTAATGACTTTACTACTATCTGTCTTGTAAGATGATATATCATTGTTATTTTGATTTACATCTTTCTAATTAGTAAAGACATGGATTACTGTTTCATGTGCCATTTGACCAACTATATTTCTTCTTTGAGAAATTTCTGCTAATCTGTTTATTCCATTTTTTGGATAGGGTTAACTGATTTTTCTTATTAAATTCTACTAGTGCCTTATATATTAATCCTTTACCAGATGAGTGATGGGAATATAATTATTTCCTTACATACATATCCATTAATTATGAAAAAATGACCCTCTCTATCTAATACTTTTTTTCTTTTTTTAAAGGTAGTCAAAGGCAAATCTTACACAGTGATACTTAAGGTAGTACATGGTGACAATAAATGAGGGTCTTTCCACCAGTGTTGCCCTCCATTCCTATTCCCAAGCATATATCCCTTATCACCATCCTTAATCCCGCAGAATGCTAGTGCATCTAAAAGCATATATGTTAACCCTAATGTAAACCTTTTTTCCCAGTTCCAGATATTTTTACTAGTGGTTTCTTAAAGGTTTGGAGTCAAGGGAGCACTGTCAAAACAATATTAATGTGGCAATTATCTTTTACATAGGCCCACCAAAGTATGGAGTTCATGGAAAGGAAAAACTTTGGCCAAAGTACAAGGAGACCCTAACCCTGGAGTTTCTTGACATAAGACCATTTCTAGGCTCCAGGCGAAATAGTTTGTCCAGTCCCGGTCATTGTCTGTAGTGCCCACACAGTTATATTTTTCACAGTCTCTTTTGTTGATCTCACGTTTCTGTATAGAAGGTCCTGGCATCTGTATATCCTACAATGAAGTCAGGATGGCACGGAGCAGCATCTAATTTCAACTTGTAATTAACAGGCAATGCAGAAAGCCTTGTTCAGTACACAGGTCGTTGTTGTTGTTTAGGTCTTCTCAGTGTTAAGGTAAGACTCCTTTGAGTAAATTGATGTCAGAGCAGCAGTAGGGTCTTCCCTGACAGAGGATAACTTCCAGGTGATGTCTCATAGATGGCTTCTCTGGTTCAGGGGTAACTGGAAAATATCCAAACTTCTGAGGCCTGTGCTGGGTCATGTCAATGTTCAGGGTTTGTAAGGCTCCATTGCACAACAAGATTTGTGTGTTCCTATCTCTATTAGTTAAGAACTTATTTGTATGTATAGTATTTTACATTTTAATGTGCCCATCCAAACAAGGAATAATGACACCTGGTATCATCAGTGCATAAGGGGACTGCAAGAATGAGTCCAACAATCCCCGTGACCTGGTTCAAACATAAGAGTTAAACTGAGGGACAGTATCACCAAAATTCCTTATTGAACAATTCACAATGAGATTGGTGCCTATGGGAATGCTAGAACAAGTCCAACAATCCAATTGACTTGGTTCTTATATAAACGTTAAATGGAGGGGAAACTTCTACAAATGTCCTTATTTGACAAATAACAAAGGGAAGGAGGATAGAGAGGGACTCTTTCAAGAAAATACCTTATCGAACAGTTCACATACTAACTTCCTTATTTAACAAATAACAAAGGGATAAAAAGTGGGGAAAATAAACAATCTAAGTTGAGAGAATGGACTCAATAGTCACTGTATATGGGAATAATCAGAAACCTAGTATACTAGCAAACACAGTTACACAGTGAAGGAAGGAAGAGGACAAGAAGCTGCTAAGAGTAAACATGTAGAAAAAAGTACTGGCCTCTTCCTAGCCTTCATTTTCATTTTGAATATATAGGGTACCCCCAAGCAAAATGTTCTCCTCCTAGACTGACAGTCATCCATCATTTTTATTTTTAATATATATGGTATACACAGGGGTGCATACCATTTCAAAATGGAGACCAATGGAAAAAAATAGGAATGTGTGTCGACACATACATCAGTGCTGCTTCAGCCTGCTCTCCACCCCATGCATCCCCCCCTTAGTGTAGGGAGCCAAAGGCGGAAAGACAGAGAACCACGATAGAGTCCACATGGGTCAGCATCCGGGGAAAACCTGGAATAAAGGGGAGAAATAGGGGGACGGCGGGGAGGGGTGCTGCCAAGCCCCCCAGCACACCCCAGGTTAGGGAAAAGGCCCCCCTAATGGAGTGTCCCCTCACCCCAGTACCTGGGTAGAACTGGCCTCCAGGATCAAGACACCGGAAGCCAGCTATCTGCCCGGTCCCTCCCTTTGCTCCTCCTCCCTAGTGTAGGGAAGCGGGGGAAGCCTGGAGACCTCTAATGGAGTCCACCTGAACCCATAGCAGGCCAGCCGAGTTGGCACTCAGACCAGGCCAAGAGTCCAGGGGGAAATAAGGGAATGGCTGGAGGCCTGCCCTGCCTCCCAGCACCCCCCAAGCTAGGGAGAATGCCATGCGGCAGGGGGTGTCCCCAAACCCCAATACCTGGGTAGAGATGGCCTCCAGGATCAAAGCACCGGAAGCCAGCTATCTGTCTGGTCACTCCCTTTGCTCCTGCTCTCTAGTGTAGGGAGGGGTGGAAGCCTGGAGACCCCTAATGGAGCCCACCTGAACCCACAGCAGGCCAGCCTAGTTGGCACTCAGGCCAGGCCTAGAGTCCAGGGGGGAAATAGGGGAAGGGCTGGAGGCCTACCAGGCCTCCCAGTACCTCCCAAGCTAGGGAGAGTGCCATGCGGCACGGGTATTCCCTAACCACAGTACCTGGTCAGAGCTGGCCTCTATCTCATAAACTTTTAAGCAGAATGTATTTTTTTAATTTATTTTGAGCAAAGTGGGTTACATATCTTTCACAGTAATATTTTAAGTACATATTAATATTGAATCAGAGGTATTACCACCACCAAAGTTGTCCTCCCCTCACCCCTAATTTTTGCATGTAAAGAAAGCTCTTGTTGACGATAATATTTTAGGTACATGATAACTTAATATCAGGGGGATTCCCTTCACTGAATTGTTCTCCCTACACCTCCATTCCCATCCTACCTCCCATATCTACCTCCCTCGGCCCCGGGCCTGCAAGAGTATGTGGTCTCCTCTGTGCCTAACTTGCTACCCAGTGGTCTTACACCTGTGTGGTCTTGATAGCTCCCTTATTTCCTCCTGTAATTGGGGGTCTGGACTAGATAAATCAAGTTACATGGTTTTGTTTGAAGAAGGGAAAAGTAATACACTGGAGTAAAAATCAAATACACTGAAAATGGGAGGGGTTCAGAAGGTATTTTTATCTGATATTAGTATTGTAAATCTAGTCTTTTTAAGTATGTTGGTTACTTGATGGATTGTCCTCCAAGCTGTGACACTGAGTCTGTATCTAATCTGGCTATTTAAATGTGTTTTATGCAGACAAAAGAATGTTGTACTCAATTTTCTAATCTACTTTACCACTCTTTGTGTCTTCTTTACTGCATTTAGCCCACTATATTAAGAATAAATATAGTCATATGATTATGTGGCACGTTTTGATAGATGCTGGTATGTTTGTGGGCTGTATCTTATCTTAAAATACCCCCCTTTAGTTCTCATAAATTTAGTTTTTAGTCTATAAAGTTCATGTGCTATTGTTTTCCCTTTAGCATTGTATAATTCCTTCAAACCATAATAAGAATCTGGCTTGGAAATACTCTTAAGCATTTATTTTGTTGATTTTTTTTCACTATATCCCACCACTGCCTTCCAGGCTGACATTGGCTTTTGATAAATCTGCTATAACTGTTAATGATGTTCCTTTGCATGCAATTTACTTTTTATCTTGTTGCTTTCAGTATTCTATCTCTAACTATGGTTTTTATCATTGGGACTAACTAGGATGTGAATGGTTGTTTTAACTTGGGTCTCTTTTAGTTTGTTCTCTCTGGCATCCCAATGTGTCTGCATGCACTTTTCAGTTCTGGAAACTTCTCAGAAATGATGCCTTTTACTGTTACTTCTTCATATGGCATTCTTTCCTATCTCTCTGGGACCCCGATATTTTTCTGTTATTTTTGTTAAATTCATCTTAAAGTTTATTGTCTGTATATTCATTTTGAGGATTTTTCCATTTTCTGTTTGCTTTTTTAAAGACTCTTTTCCAATTTCTGTTCTTGTATAGAGGTGTTATGCAGCTCATCTTCAAACTAACTGATTCTGTCCTCAGCAGTTTTTACTCTTCTTGTGAAACCTCAACTGATTTTTTAAATTCCCCTGCCATGTTTTTCAGTTTTGTCATTTCTATTTCAAAGTTTCTTATTTCTACTTTCATATTTTTTAGTTTATTTGTATTTCTATGGTTACTTCATGATTTTATTGAGTTCTTTAAACATTCTCAAAATCTTCTAAGTTTTTATCAGAGAGACCAAATAAGTGGCTGATAGTTGGGTCTTCAAAACTAACATTTCATTCCTTAATATGGAGAGGTTTTGTGTTGCTTTCCCATTTTGACTACTGCCATGTGGTTTTGTTTTTTATGTGTTGCAATGTTGCTCATTGACTGGAAAAATGCTTGGCCATAGAGTGAAGCTTAACGGCCATTTTCTGGGAACACTGATATTGTGTGAAAAATGGCTCTTCTGAGTCACAAATAGGGCCTCACTGCTGATCTTTCTGTCTATCCCAGATTCCTGGAACTGTATATGTAGCCCTGTTTTAAAATAATGCCTCAAAGTGACTGCAACTGTTCAAACCTATCAAAAGTCATACTATTTTTGAAATTTAGGGGGTTTTTGATAGACACCTTGGAATATTTAGAATATGAGTAGTCTATTACAATAAGAATGCAATGGCTCTGGCATTGTAGCTAATTAGATACTAGGCTTAAAACTCATCTACATTGGAAATGACCATAGATGTCAGATATAAGTGATATAGAAAATATACTTCTATATATATTCTCTTGTCTCTAAAACATTCAAAATTTAAGAAGGAAAGATGATAGGAACCTAGTGGCCTCCTTGTGTGTAGAATTCTAATCTCTAGGAGTTTAAACTAACTTGTGGAACAACTTGGTGGTATTACTAAGGGATAAAAGAAGAGCCATCTTATGTTGCCATTGCTAGAGTCTAAATGCTTCTAAAATACAAATTGTACAAAGGCTACATTGGGAATGGTTTGAAAATACAAGTATCCATGGTTGATTATTTTATTGAGGGTGTATATTTTGACTACTTGGACTACGGCTCAGAAGATTTTCCTTGCTCTTTACTCATTAATTACTCTTAGTAGTTCTTGGAGGTCCATTTATACTGCTGGTAATTAGAACCATGATTAGTCACATAATACACAAGTACTTTACCTGCTATGGTATCTCTATGGTTCCTATCTACCAACATTTGAGAACAATTCATGTTCTAGAACTTCTGCTTGCTACCAAATTATTTTATCTCTGTGTAGGTAGATAGAGAGAATGGATTAACACCTATGTATGCAGCATCTAGTAAATCAATGTTTCTCTAAAGTTTTGTGTGTGTGCAGAAAAGTATAGCAAATTTTTGTTAATATATTTTATTGTAGAGCATCAAGGTATTTTATTATCATTTCTTGATATGTCCTATATAATTTGCCACTCTAAAGTACTTCCTAAAAGAAAAACTTTGTTCTTTTGCATTATAATTATTACAATTGTTATCATTATTAAAGATTTCATACATATCTTTATGTAATTTAAGGTCACTAATATAAATTCAAAATTACAAAAAGCAATAGCAAAAATCATTGTTTAGCTTATGAAAAGTCATTTCCCTAGAATAAGTTAATTCCTTTTCTGTAATATTCAAATAATTCTTGAATTTAAGTTTTACTATATTGAAATGCTCTAAAGAGACAGTAACCTGCCAAGTCATAAACAATTCACTAAATTAATGATAAGCCTTTTGTTACATTTTCCTATACATTTGATTATTGAATAGCAATGATCACTGTTTTGTTTTTAATGTATTTGATGTTAACTATCATTGTTTATGTTTATCATGCTTCTCATTGACAAAAGCTTACCAAGTCACTGCTTTAGCTTGTCCCTTGATTCTCTCTTTCATAAAAGCAAGGCAATTTCTCACAATATCTGGTCAGAGACGTGGAATAAGAAGCTATAATAGTTTCAATTGGAAACTGTGGAAAAATCAGAAGTTATTGTCAGATAGTTAACAACATTTTCCATGAGATTAAACTCATGAAATGGAGCATTTGGGACATTAGATAGATGTGGCAAATAGCATAATATAATAAACAGACTCCGATCTCCTCCCTAAACTAAAGAATACTTTGCATTCCTGCTACAGACATCCAGATATATCCTTTATTTCAATATATCCTGATTAATCTTTTAAATTCTCAGGGCTTAGGGGTACTTCAAAATATCACTGCCTAGTGAACTTCTATAAACTCACATTTTCACTAGTGGGTGATCTAGTTTATACATTGCAATTTTTTTTACCCTTTACCCATAAAACAATTATTTGGTGAGTGGATGGGGAAGAATGCTAAAGCTTTGAGCTATTGTTAGAACCATTTTGAGTATTTCCATGTTAAAATAGAGGAGCATATTTCATGATAGTGCACACTGAAATGTCAGCTAAGATTATGTATTAGATGCAAAACCAGAGGGGTCCAGTCATAGACATACTCTTTGCTTACAGTTATATATTCCTCTGTCCTTGAATAAAAACAAGAGATTATTTAAGCATCCTCTATTAAGTAGTGAAGACTTATAAGAATGGTGCCTTAATAATTGAGTACATTTTCCTTTGCTCCCTATCTGAGTCTTTTGAGCTTTCCCTAATCAGACGTCTGACTTTGCAATATCACCTACTCCCTTTTAAGATCTCATAATCATATACATAGGACTCTTTTGTTTCTATAAGGGGATTGGTAACTATGTAGGGGGTTCACTTTTCAGGTTTTGTGCTTAAGAGTCTTTTCTGCTGTGGCCCAGGGTACTATATGTGATGATGAGGGTAGACCCTGTTTGACCACAAGCAAGAAAACACCCCCTGTACTATGCCTCTAAGATAATGTCTTAGAATAACTTACTTTTCTATCCCTTGATATAAGTCCTATTATAAACCATCCAAAATAATAAAAACATTAAAATAAAATAAAATGCAATTGCATCCATCCCACCAACCAAAATAATTGACATTCAATATCTGAATTTTGAGGTATCTTGATAGCAGTGAACTCTCGGGAAGGTCCAGTTGTACAGCTCCCCTAGAACCAGAAACAAATCTGTGGTCCTTGCCCCACCAACTACCTCTTCCCACAGCATTATCAGTGCAAACCCCAATCCCCTCACAGCCTCCATTCTGGAATGAAGAAGATAATGTTGGTAGTTTCCTTTTTCTACTAAAGAAATAAGATAGGACAGACAGTGAAAATGCTAGAAAGGTTTTCCTTTTTTTCCCTCTTGTGTTGTTTTGTTTCCTTTTCCCCCCTTTTCCCATTTTTTCTTCTAAATTCTTATTTATAACACCTAAAAGATTCCTTCTAGGGTTTTTTTCATCTTCCCTTTTCCATTTCTTATACTTCCAACAGAACCACATTTAAAGGGATAAAATGGACGGTACCAGGACTAGACAGCTATATAAACATGTACCAGGACTAGGCAGCTATATAAACATGTACCAGGACTAGACAGCTATATAAACATTTAGTGGAAATAAAAGATGATGAGACTTTAACAACAAACCCAAAGTCAATGACAACATAATAGTTATTCAATCTACAAAAACTGTACAAGAGGGGACTAGTTACACTAGCATACTGGGGGTAAAAGGAGGGAAAAGTGGGATGCATGCTGGGAAAATGTATGGAGGGAGAACAACACTGGTGGTGGGATTTCTCCTTAGTCATTATCACTATGTACCTTAAATATTACTCACTTTGGACACAATAAAAATAATAAATAAATAAATAAATAAATAAATAAATAAATAAATAAATAAATAAATAAAATAAAATAAACTCTAGGGGCCTGAGCAATAGCACAGCATCAGGGCATTTACCTTGCACTCACCTTTTCCAGACAGACTCGGGTTCAATTTCCAGAATCCTATATAGTCCCCTGATCCTGCCAAGAATAATTTCTGAGTGCAGAGTCAGGAGTAACTCTTGAGCACTGCTGTGTGGTCCAAATAAAAACCAAACCAAACCAAAACAAAACAAATGAACAAAAAGAAAAAGAACCGTCTATTATTTTTCTCCAACATCTTTTCTTATAATTATTTTCAAGTATGAGAAAAAAACTGCTATAGTCAATTGAATGCATCCCAGTATCATTGTAACTAGAGATCTAAGGTCATTTATACCTGAATAATTTTTTAACTAAATATTTTTGAACATGCTCAGGATATTACCCAAAGTACTCAGGGGAAAAAGTGAAGAGTGACAATGTGTGGTTTCAATTTTTAATATAATAATGAAGTGCTTCAGAAGAAATGTTGTATATTTAAGGTGCTATAAAATATATAAAGAGATCTCGATAGATAACTGTATTTAGAAACTGTGACCATCCAGTAAAGCAATGAGAAAAAACAATGTAGACCTATGCTCTATAAACCTATGTTGGATATCCCACTAATAGTAGATTTTATTTCTGGATTAGGTTTATTAAATCTTTCATCAGTTTCTATTTTAGGGACGTATCATTTTTTTTGTATCTCTGCTTCCAAAATTGGTTTTGTTAATTGGCAAGAATGATGTAAAAGTGTCCTCAATATCACGCTCATGCTCTAGGTTTCTAGAGAAACCTAGACATTTAAGTAACCAGTTATCAGAATAGAACCCTTGCTTTATTTTACACTGGCTATGATACTGCCTAGAAATCTGATTGCAAGGCGAAAATCACTATATTTTTGTAATCTAAAACAGGATGGCACTAATAGCTACTCGACTGGTTTACTGTAAGGGTTATAGGAGATAACATCAATGCACAAAAGCATATTTAAGCCCCTCAAGATATATTAGCTGCCATCATTTTTAAGTGATTCTGGTCTAACACATGAAACTTCTCAAAGGATATGAAAATATTTCAGTTATTAAACCAACATGTATTTGAGGTTTTAATGGTGGAATTCAAAACACCTTTAAAAACCTAAAGAGCTAGACTTATGGACTTTTGTGCATGTGTGTGCTTCTGTGAAGCTTCATGTTAGAATCCATTTTGTTCATATTTAACTTGATTGAATAGGAAATTCAGCACTGACTGAATTATTTATTAATCCTATCTTTCAAGAGTTTCAGGTTTTCACTGTGACTTGAAAATATTGTGACTTAGAAGACAGAGACTCACCCCAGCTTGCAGCAGCATTGGACTATAAACAAATGTACTGAGGCATGTTCTGCAGGGCAGGCTCTGCTTCTCAGGAAGGGGCACTAAACTTATTCTTATGCAAGGAAGTCCTTTTCACATCATTAATGAATATTTTTAATCCTAAAAATATCACTCAGACTTAGTCACACATCACTGAACTCATTTTGTTTCAAAATTTAAAGAAATCATTTTGACTGAGGTTAATCCTTGCTTTTTTAATTTTCTTCAGGAACAAAGAAAGGATAGTGTTTTTAAGAGGCAACTATTAAACTTTGCACCAAATAAAAGTCTATGATAAGTGTCAGTATTCTAGTTTTAATCCACATATCTATATGGATTCTCCAAAGTATTTGTGATTATCCTCTCTTATATAGCATAAATTTCCAGTATCTATTTGAGCTTTTACAGGCTACTAAAAGGAGTAAACCCCTAGACTTAGGAAGAGAAATCTTCACCAAAATACACATAAATTTACATAATTTCACCATTTAACAGAAAGCAGTTCATTTTAAGAATAAGATCTAGATAGATTAAAATCATGTTGACACAGAGATGCCAGAAGGCATGAGACAGGAAATATTATAATTGAGAGAAAAATATAAATAACAGATATGGGAAAATGCAGAAGACAAATTGGCTAACAAGGATATTTTGAAAGTCCTGGAATTCCTATAAACTTGAAAAGAAGTCCAGTTAGAGAAATAACTACACTGACAACTATCATGAGAATGGTGGTAGTAGAGAAATAGAATGTCTGCCTTGAATAAAGCAAGGGGTAGGGAAGGAGGAAATTGGGGGCACTGGTGATGGGAATATTGCACTGGTGAAGGGGGTGTTCAAAAAGAATTTTTACTTTAAAAGAAAACTTGAAAGTTAAAATATCTCTTTAGGGGTTCGGGAGATAGCATGGAGGTAAGGTGTTTGCCTTTCATGCAGAAGGTCATTGGTTCGAATCCCGGTGCCCCATATGGTCCCCCCTGCCTGCGAGGAGCAATTTCTGAGCATGGAGCCAGGAGTAACCCCTGAGCACTGCCGGGTGTGACCCAAAAACCAAAAAAAAAAAATCTCTTTAACAGATGGATTATCATACCTTAAAAATAACTAAATATGACCAAAGAGATTGCACAAGCAATAGAATGTTTTCCTTGCATGTGACAGACCTGGAAGGGACCTGGTTCGATTCTGGCATCCCTTATGGTCCTCCAGCCTCCCAGGAGTGATTTCTGAGTCAAGAGCCAGGAGTAGCCCCTGGTTGCCACTGGATGTGGTCCCAAAACAATCAGTCAGTCAACAAAAACAAAGTTTAAATTTTAAAAATATAAAATAAAATAGCTATACCGTGGGGGTCAAATAGATAGTACATTGGGTAGAGCATTTTTCATTCAAGTGGTTGATCAGGGTACTATGTCTGGCACTTCTATATGGTTCCATGCACCCCACCAGAAATAATGTCAATACTGAACCAAGAATAACCATTGAGCATCATTGGGTGTAGCACAGCATTTTAAAACATAATAATCAGGGGTCCAGAGCAATAACATAGTGGTAGGGCATTTTACTTGCATGCAGAATAGACCTGGGTTCAATCCTCAGCATCCCACGTGGTCCTCTGAGCCTGCCAGGAGTGACTGTTGAGTGCAGAGCCAAGAGTAACCCCTGAGCACAGCCAGTGTGACTCGAAACCATAATAATAATAATAATAATAATAATAATAATAATAATAATAATAATAATAATAATAGTCAGATAGCATAATGTTATTTCTAGTGATAGATTAATCTTTTCAATGACAAAGATACTATGGGTGGTAGATAAAACTTGACTATTTTTGATGCTCAAGAGACATCATATTGGTTTGACTCTAAAATGGCTCTTTTCTCTAAATTAGGATATAAATTTATTGTTTTTAATATCCTTTAAATATAATGTCTATTTTAGACCATTAGTAATACTATTTTTTATACTTTTATAGTCATTTAACATCAGTCCACCCAGTTCACAATCATGCAGGAATAAAATAGCTGCCTACTTTCATTATGAAAAGTGTACTTCTTCCTGGAAAAAATGTTTTCTTCCTAAAATAGATACTTTTACTTATTTCCTGGCATAGAATCAAGTATTGCACATTTTGCTAGACAATCTTTTAAATCATTAATCCTTGTGTGTTGATGCAATACTATCTGATAGTAACTCTAATCAGTCTGGGGATTTATCTGCTAAGTACCAGGGTGGGAATCAATATGTTTCTGGCAGGATTGGTAAAGTGACTTTCCCTAAATTCTGGACGCAGTTGAAAACTGTCCAGCAAATTCATTGAGTAATCATGGAGAAACCCTTCCTTTTGGTCATTCCTTTTGGCTTATCAACATAAAACACCTGAAAGGTGAGGGAGGAAAATTTAGGCATGGGAGCTGAAGTATATTCAAAATGAAATACTGGGATATAAGAGAAGAGCATGCACAACTTTCATCTGGGCTATGAGACTTGCTTTTCCAAACCTTTTATCCCATAACAAAGTTCTAGTGTCTCTCTGAAGAATGATGACTTATGGCCAAGAAGAAACTAACTGTCAATGCCTTCTGGGGTTTGAAAAACATAAAAATTCTCCTTGTATTTGTGTACTCATCATTTTCCAATTTCTTCTGATTCAAGTTATTTATGGGCTTTTTAGTTCTGCCAGCAAGGGACTGAGTACAGCCCATAGAAAAATGTGGTTATAGACCGCTATGCCTGCTGGTTAAAAATACACATGTCTCATACAACTATACAGACTCTGCTCTGGTCACTCACAGGGCTATTACCCAAACATGTCCCTGCCTTACCTTGAAGAAGTTGTCCTCAGATTACAGACTTTAGTGTCTATTTCTGAACATAGAAGAAATATAGAAACTGGAAAAACCCTAAAAACTCAGGGGCCAATCACTGGTTTCATACTATCTCTGTCTTCCTAGGCAAAGAAAGAATCAGACTGTGAAGCTTGAAAGGAAATGATAAGATGGAGGAGATTAGGGTGGAACAATTAAAATGCTGCTGCAGGTGCAACCTGGACATACCTGCATGTGTGTGAGCCTGAGAACTGCTCTGAGGAACAGGGAGAGGGAGCTGGTCACAGTAAATGCTTGATGTTGGAAACTGCAATTGTTGGATTAACTAGGTCCCACCCTAGCAACTTCTAATTTCATTTATTCTCTGAGATGGATTTAAAATGTATCTTTCCTATGCATTTTAAAGTCACACTTATTTTAAAGTGGATCCATTTTATTTTTATTTATTGATTGATTGATTTTCTTTTTTGGGGGGGTGGGGAGCATCCAGTGATGCTCAGGGATTACTCCTGACTATGCACTCAGAAATTGCTCCTGGCTTGTGGGACCATATGGGACTCCGGGAGGTCGAACTGCAGTTCATCCTAGGTTAGTGCGTGCAATGCAGATGCCCTACCGCTTGTGGGTCCTTTTTAAAGTTAATTGATAGGAAAGTGATTTTCATTAGGAGAGTGGAGAATAAATTTGTTGCATGTATAGGAAGTGTCAGGTATGTGCACATTTACATCTGAGTTCTAGAACATTGCCTGACCTTTTCCCAAATGAGCTAGGAGAATGATTGAGCATGGTACAACCTCAAGTTAGGTTCTTAATTTAGGGCAAACATTAACAAAATGAGTCTCACTTTAAAAGAAGGATCATTACAATAATATAGAGAAAGTAACAAAAACTATTAATTGAAAACTTATTATATTCTGGCATGTTCTAGATATTGAACTCATATGGTAGAGCTCTTGTTTGCCATTATGTGGTTATTTACTACAGCCAGGGGTCCTCAAACTTTTTAAACAGGGGCCATTATACTGTCCTTCAGACCATTGGATGGCCAGACTACAGTTAAAAAAAACTATGAACAATAGTGGCCCATGGGCCACGGTTTGAGGGCAGCTGCCTGAGGCTGAGAGGAGGAATCAAGAGACAGAGAAAAGGAGGGGAGACTGAGAGTGCGGCTAACATCCCACATAATGGCACTGGAGTCCCAGAGGAGTCAGCTGCTAAGTAGGGCAGGCATAAGTAGCAAAAATACCCAGTGGATTGGATGAATGTTCTCAGTGGGTCACATGTGACTCGCAGTTTGTAGTTTGAGGATCCCTATATGCTTTTCTGTAGGCTAAAATATTAAAGAAAAGTCATACTCCAAGGGCTGTAAAGAAAATACAGTGAGATAAGCAAATAAAAGAACCTCCCGTAGCAGAGTTGACATTTGAGTAGAGAGCAAAATAAAATGGGGTGTACTAATTTTAATTTCCAAAACAACCTTGCACCAAAGGTTTATTGCAAGGGTTAAGACTTTGGCTCTATGTGCTGTATATGCTCAGTATACTGGGTAATGCCCAGTATAGCATGTGGTCTCCTTAAAAGGGCCACTGGCCACCTCTGATCACAGAACCATGAATAATCCCTAAGAACTACTGGCTGTCACTTCAATATTCAAATAAATTCTTTTTTTTTTTTTTTTGGATTTTGGGCCACATACGGATGTTGAGATACTGATCGTACACTAATCAATAATTGCACTTCACCCTACACTGTGACCTGGTGATAGTATATTGGATTATTCCTCACTTGATATTTGCTCCCACCCTAAGGTGGGAGAAAGCTAAGATGACAATTAATTGATTAGAGTAGAATCATAGATAGAATTATTGATTAGGTAGAATCCGGTGACACTCAAGAGTTACACCTGGCTATGCATCAGAAATCACTCCTGACTTGGGGGACAATAGGTGATGCTTGGGATCAAACCACAGTCCATCCTAGGTAGGTGCATGCAAGGCAAATGCCCTCCTGCTTGCACCACAGTTCCAGCCCCTTTAATAAATTCTTAAAAGCCTACAAATATGATTCCAGGCCCTAGAAGTTAGGGTGCAATTTATTTTTTGGTTTTTGGGCCACATCTGGTGATGCTCAAGCTTTACACCTGGCTATGTGGACAAAAATCACTCCTGGCTTGGGGGACCATATAGGGAATCTGGGGATCAAACCGCAATTCATCCTAGGCTGGTGGGAGCAAGGCAGACACCTTACTGCCTGCGCCACTGCTCTGGCCCTATAGGGTGCAGTATTCTTAAGGGGGTACAAAGCTGATTTAATAAGAACATTATTAATAAGGATATAAAATGGTTTAGGCAAAAGCAATGTGGTGTTTACCATTATAAGAAAGTCTAAAAGTACAGAACACACCACTCATAAGTTTGTAGGGTCTATCTAGGGAAGAAGAGTAATCAAAAGTGGACAAAAGACTTGACAGCCATATAGGAACTTTGGCCTTAAGAACAGTAATATAACAACATCAAACCAGAAATCTAGTGGGAAGGAATCAGGAAGATAAATACGCCATTGCCCCCTTTTCCTTCTTTTGACATTTCAATCACATTTCCCATTGTTCTCACCCTATTGGGAATTGGTAAGCACAGGAACCCTGAAGAGAAAGCTAAGATGACAATTAAGGAACAGATAAGAACAAGTGAAAAATGAGTATAAAGAATAACTTATATAGCACACAAAATATCACCTCTAATATATGGAATGCTGATATTAAGAATGTGTAACTATAAAACATAGATTCTCAGGGAGAGTTCAGGGTCTTGAGTTATTGGGAGAGTGAAAGAAATGGAAAAAATAGAAAAAGGAACCAAAGCCAACAACATTTTTTTCTGTTCACCATATTTTCTAGAGCTGGGGGCTGAAGCAAGGGGGAGGCAAATAGAGACCAGACATGGTAAACTGTGTTATTTCCAAATGCGTCTAAAAGCTTGCTTTTATCTCTGATCTGCTACTTGATGTCATGTTCTCTGATTGTTATAATAGTAGCAGAGATAAGCACTTTGAAAGAGATGGCTGTGGAGATGAATAGATTGAATGGTTTCCTAGTACTTTCCCCATTACTACTTTCATGTTAACTGTTTTTTCTAAGGCAAAAATTACCCTTATTTCAAACAGATTGAACTATCAGACTGGAAAGTGATTATCTTTGCCAGAACTTTGCATAGAAATATGATTATAGTACATCTGTCTTCACTGGTTGAAACAATTATTTTTTTTTATTTTTATTTTTTTGGTTTTGGGACCACACCTTGTGACACTCAGGGGTTACTCCTACCTATGCACTCAGAAATCGCTCCTGGCTTGGAGAATCATATGGGACACTGGGTAATCGAATCGTGTTTTGTCCTAGATTAGTGCATGCAAGAAAACTGCCCCACAGCTTGAGCCACTGCTTCGGCCCTGAAACAATTATTTTAAAAAATCCTCTGTTACCTCAAATTCAAAAGCAGACTCACTGAACCCATGTAAACATAGTTAACTTACCCCAACAATAATAACCTCAAAAAGAACTTTGCTTCCTTTTCCTATGGCTTACCCAGGAACATTGCTATGTTACAATAATAGAACTGAATCTTACCTGTGCAGCACATATGTTGTAGTGAATAGAAACTGATCTATATAATCCAGGCGGGTCCCAACTCTCACTTTACCAGATGGTATATTAACCCAAGCCTAGTAATTTATCAATGACTGTATCAGGAGAAAAAGTAAAACTTAAGGAGTTTAATCCTAATTGACTCAATTAATAGCAACTAGGGACAAGAATTTGGAGACTATATCTCAGATGAAGACTCCTATTGCATTCAAGTACATTCAAAGTTCCTAAATGAGTTTTATTCATTAAAAAATTAATGGAGGGGCCAGAGAGATAGCATGGAGATAAGGCGTTTGTCTTGCATGCAGAAGGACAGTGGTTCAAATCTCGGCTTCCCATATGCTCCCCTGAGCCTGCCAGGAGCAATTTCTGAGTGTAGAACCAAGGGTAACTCCAGAGCGTTGTCGGGTGTGACCCCCCCCAAAATAAAATAAAATAAAATAAAATAAAATATTAATGGAAAACAAGCATTTGCCCTTAGGGGTCAGCCAAGCAACATAAATATGTGTGTTTCAAGGGACAAATATTAGGGAATAGTGGGATCTGTGGGAAAATATAGTGCAAGCTTTTCATTACAGATATGCACTTTTGACTAAAACATTTCAAAAATGATGTAATTTGTCATAGTATATTCAGTGGAATTAAGGATTTTTAGAAAATATTATTTTTATCTACCATGCATGATATTTAAGTTTTTATTTCATTACTCTCTTATTTTATTCTTACTCTATTTCCCATATGTTTAAATTATTCCATGCTTTGCTAATACAATACTTTATTGATATTAGCAAGTTTTACAAGTGTAACTTTTTGTATATGATTAAACCATATCCAATGGTGCATAATGGCTACTCCTTTGAATAATCTTACAACTTGAATTTTAGCCTGGGCCTACAGCATTCAAAACATGTACTCAAAATCTTCGAGCTATCTCCCTAGATCAGCACAGAATAATTATAATTGTTTTAAATGTGTATACACACATGTAGAAGAACAGAAAAAATGTTACATATATTTGCATGGAATTCCAAATTTACTGAGACTTATGGTAAATTTATGTAGAAGGATAGAACTAATTTTGAAATGTATAATTTATTGTCCCTCCATACTTAGCATGTATGTAGTAGCTAGTTTTAGGACTATTTGTTATTTTTTAGAGAATCAGAACTCCAAAATATTATCATTAATGGTATTTTTTTTTGTTGTTACTGAGTTTTGTTTTTTAAGGACCATATCTGGTGATTCTTCACTCTGCACTCAGGAATTATTCCTGGAAGGTTAGGGGAAGCTTATGGGATGCCAGGCTCAAACCCAGCTTGGCTGCATGAAAAACAAGAGTCCTATTTATTGTACTATTTCTTTCTCACATATAATTAAAGTTTGACTTTCTGGAAAATTATGATGATTTTATATATCTAACAAATATATAAAAGTTCTAATGTTCCTTAGTCATCCATCGTAATCAAAGGAATGAACAACTTCGGCATACAGATGATGCAAAAGAAATTACCTTCAAGTAATGCACACACACAATTCCTAAATTCTAGAAATATTTTATACTTAACTTCACCAATTAAAATTTAAGGCTAAGGTGGTTAGTATATCTCCTAGGATTTAGACAGTATGTGTATGTATACTGGAGAAAGTGTTGCCAACTAAAAGAAAATTAATGCTTCTAATTCTTTTTGGCCCAGAATAAACAAGAATCCTACTATCATGGTAAAAGATGAGGCAGAGGAAGCACAAATATAAGTGACAGTATCTAACAATAGCCTTTCTTGCAGAACTGAAGTAGGAATTTGTTTAGCTATGTTTGTTCAACTTATATTATGCATTTGATGCTGAAAGAATAATAAAGTCAACTGAAAATATATATTCCCAACTCTGTCCAAAAAAATAAATAGGTCTTAATTTCTTACAAATGTGACAAAAAGTGACATCGCCATTCTTAGAAAAAAAATAAAACTAGTTCTGTGGTTCTGTAGGTGCCCAAATATGACTGGAGTGGTCCAGGTGATCTTTGGCACATCAGGATCCAAGTAGCACAGCATCCTTGGGTGTTTGCATTGAATGTCCTGGTTGGCAGCGATCTCTAGGCTTCCTTAGTACAGCTTGAGATATATCTCTCTCCCCACAAAAACAAATCTTGTAATGGGATACCTTTCTTTTAGTGACAGGAGAAATAGAAAAGTTCCCCTTTTAATGACATTTTACTCAGCTATTATGTATTCATAACCAAAACAATGTTTGCCAGTACTTTATCTGCTGTACAAATGCTACTGAAATGGTAACACCTCTGTCATCATTATTTACAGGAATTTTAAGAATATACAACACAATTTTGTCATCTTCCTTGGCAGTTGATAAAAATCAAGACTGAGTATATAAAAATAAATAAAATGTGCTAGAAATTATTGTCTCTACTATGGGAAAAGAAAAAAGATAACTCAGAAGCCATTGGTATATATTTAAAAACTAAGTTTCATTTAAAAAAAGAAAAGAAAGGAATATACAGAGACAAATAATGTGAAAGTAGGAGAGCATGAGAGTGAGAGAGAAAAAGAGAGAGAGACTTAGATAAAGAATAAGCAAGAGACAGTCTAAAGAAGAATAACACTACTAGATTTTTTCAATTACAGATAATTGCTTAATTAGCAGCCAGAGGAAGGCTTGATTTCTTGATTGGAGCAACACTCTTTTCCCAAGATATCAAGGAGTTCCCCTCAACAAAAGGAGGCAGGATCCTCCAACAGTGGGATCATATTCCTAAAGATACAGCATTTTTACTAATTGTATTGATAGACAAAAATAGTTATGATTTGAGGTCAATGGTGAAAAACTTAGTAGGAAATTGAATTAAATTTTTTCAGTGCTAATGATTCAGTAAGTCAGTGTTTATGTCCAGAGATCTGAAACAATATATATATTTATATAATATTAAATTATCAGTAATGCATTGTTGATAATTTTCCTTTCTAAAAAATAAAAATATAATTCTAATTGATATATTCTCTATACAGTATAAAAATTTAATAAAATTAAATAAATGTATGCCTCTCTTCTCAAAATAGACTTGCATCATTGAAAGTCAGAACTCTGAACAGAGGAATATATAAACACTGAAAGATGTTCAAAATCAGATTTACTAACAAAAATCAAAAGAGTAGCAAACAGGGACTGGAGAGATAGCATTGAGGTAAGGCATTTGCTTTGCATGCAGAAGGACAATGGTTTGAATCCTGACATCCTATATGGTCCCCCGAGCCTACCAGGAGATATTTCTGAGCATAGAGCCAGGAGTAACCCCCCTGAGTGCTGCCGGATGTGACCCAAAAACCAAAAAAAAATTTTTTTGAAAAAAAGAAAAAGAGTAGCAACCATTATTGTGCTAGTCATTTGTCCACTTATCTTTTATGAACAGATTATTTGGGGCTCTAGGTATCCCACTTTACATATGAGTAAATGATGTATAGAGATAATTTCCTTTGCAAAATTTAACACATACACTTAGGAAATTAGCCTGGAATTAATACCAATAGTCTGATCATCAAAGCATCCCACTTGCACATTGATATTTCAACTAATTGCAAAGGAGCATGTACAGCTGACAAAAATAAAGCCAGCCACTATCTACATCTTAACACATTTTCCCCATGATTCTTGCTGACTCAATACAACGGTGTGTATATCAATGTTCATTGAACCTCCTTCCATGGAGCATTGATGTGTAGTACAATAGAGATCCTGTTTCTGTTACTGTCTTTGTTCAATGTTCACCTATCACCTTAAGGTTTTGCAAATATTGAAAAATCAGGGATAAGATAGATCAGTAACTTCACAGATTAGATTGGATCTTTAGATAGACGGAGTGTACCTGACTTTGTATATTTTTTTCTTCTCTACCCCCTGACTTTGTGTTTTTAAAACAGTGATAGGGAACAGGTTTAGAAACTCCTTAATGGCCCATATAGCCTCTTGTGGAATGTTGTTAAAAAAAAGTCCTTATTTTTTTCTCCTCTATATTTTTCCTAATTTCATTCTAAATGTTCTGGAATGATCTTATTGTCACCATATCATTCAGCATAAGAAAGCCATGACTCTCATGATTGTTTTGTTTTGTTTTTCTTTAGACAGTAATATGCTTATTGACTTGTAAACTAGCTAGATTTCCATAGGTAATCTTTTGCAAGAGTTGAATTTGCATGTCATCCACATAGAGATCTATTTAGAATCATCATGAATCGATTTGCTAGAGCTTACATTTTTTTTTTCAGACTTCGAAATTATATCCTAGGAAAACAGAAAGCACATTCTCTCCTGCTGAATGAAATATGCAGGAGACTACTTTGGGTTGCAATGCTCTTTTGCATTAGCACAGATGCTGAAAAGCATATTCTCAGCTGGTCGGTCTCACTCAGAAGGTGTGCTACACTAATAACTGTGTATGGGGGACGCATTGCAGATTCACAATATAACAAGTTAAACCGCATGTTGTATTAGCATTATTCTTAATGCTAATGTAATGTCTATCCACGAAGGCAGCATTGTTAGATTGTTAGTACTGTAGATTGTAATGACAAAAGGAATTAGATGGGTTTTCTATGTTAAATCAATCATTAAGTAGTGCTATAATTATTTGCTGTTGGGAACGCTCTTTTTTCTATTGTAAAATTGACACAGTCTATGAACGTAATTGCTGTGTTTTCATCCTAGGGCCCTTTAAGATTAGAGTCTGGGAAGAAGATGTGGCACTTCTAATCCTTCTGACATTTCAGAGGGACTATCCTGGCAGGAATAATATCACATCACCGTGTAATTAATCAGTGCATTTTCCCGTGGTCTGCGAAGCTAGTGTTTCCCTTTGCATTTGAGAGACAAGGAGATGGCATGCACGAACCTTTTACAGCTTTAATTACAATGTGATGTTGGGTCCAATTATATTCTTGGGCAATTTGACCTTTTCGGGTTGCATATTCAGACCATTTCACTGATTCTGAGGTGGAAAATTTTAGGCATCAGTGTATGTTAGTTTGAGATCATTGAATACCTGTTTCCTTCATATGGCCATGAATAAGAAAATCTTGCAGAGTATAAGCTGCTAATGATGACACTAAATTAAAAGAGAAAAACCTTTATTAACTGAAATGGCATCCCTTCATTTTACAGAAGATAAAGCCAGTATTGCATGAACCTTTGTTAAGGTAGAATCTCTCTGTCTCTGTTTCTGTCTCCCTCATATATGAATGTATGTACATATCTATTTATGTATATGTATATATACAAAGAGAAGAATATATGTAACAGTCTCTAAAATAAATGCTAATAACTCATATACTTATTTGGAAATAGAAACAAATAATGTTTTCGCAGGTCCTTTAGCTATGAATGAGCTATAAAAGCAATATTTCAGAATTTAGTAAGCACTTGAGATGAGAGTACAGAACAAGGTGAGGTTTTAACTTTTTGTGAAATTATTAACAAAATATTAACAAAAGCAAAATACAATTCTTTGACTTTTATTATTAGGGAATAAAGTAGGCATTGTGGGAGATACATAGAAGAGGAGGACTATCTCTGCTCTTCCCTTAGCTTCCCAAATAAAAGACATAGAAACACATAGCTAGAGCAGAAAGAAAGTGTGGTGGGGGTCATAGGAAATGTACTAATATGAATTCACAATAAAACAAAGAAGAATGTTGTGTGAGGTAGCTGGGGAAAGATACAAAATATGGTTTCCTGAAAATGGTGACTTCTTTTTTTTCTTTTTGGTTTTTGGGTCACACCTGGCAGTGCTCAGGGGTTACTCCTGGCTCCATGCTCAGAAATTGCTCCTGGCAGGCATGGGGAACCATATGGGGCACAGGGATTCGAACCAATGACCTTTTGCATGAAAAGCAAATGCCTTACCTCCATGCTATCTCCCGGGCCCCAAATGGTGACTTCCATATCTGAAACTTATTCTGAAAATAATGAAGAAATGATGCAAGCTTTTAAGTATAGGTGTAATGTAATAGAAGTGATAATTTAATTTTCAATATCAGGGAATAGCAGGGAGGGATAAGTGGTAATTTTTGGAGGATTTGGCATCACTGAGATGTTGAGACTAGTTAAGACTGAGAACAGAGTGTAAGCTCTCCAAGCGAATGTAGGAAGTACCACAATTATTAGCAAACTCATCAAAACATTTGTATATATCTGATTTGGGGGGAGGCCACACCCAGTGATACTCAGGGGTTAGTCCTGGCTATGAGCTCAGAAATCGTTCCTGGCTTGGGGAAACATATGAGATGTCGGAGATCTAACCAAGGTCCATCCTGGATCAGCCATGTGCAAGGGAAACTCCCTAAAGTTGTGCTATCACTCTGGCTCGTATATATATGTGATCTATACTACACATGAATAGTATATATATATTAAGAACTGTGTGTGTATTCATATATTCACTGTATGAATTTGTGTATAACATAAGACATTTTTTGCATTTTATTTATTAAATTTTAATTGATTAAGTATAAAGATATAAATGATGAGATCCATTTGCTAATCTTACAGAAACCAAACCAAATCAAGCCAAGTGGTAGAGATAGTAATACAACCTGGGCCTTCTGGTGTCAAGACTCATATTATCTCCACTGACAACTTTCAATATTTAAGTCAAGACACAGGAATTTACTAAGTCTAACTGTTTTACTGTGCAAATGTGAAATGTTTCATTGGTTAGCTATTTTTTTTAAATCTGTGTAAACGAGATAGAGTAGGAAAAAATTGTTGTCTGTAGGGTGAAAATGCACAATGACTGTGGCAGTGTTTCTCTGTGACAGGTGCTATTTAAAATTTCATCATTTATTAAGACAAGGCCAGGGAAAACACAATAAGACTTTGATTTTCAAGAACCATAACTCAATTTTTCAAGGAAATAGAATAGATAGTGTGGGAGACTGTGAAATTCAGAAAATATTTATGACTCTTTATTTGGTTGATTTTTATTTATTTTGTTGTTTCTCACTTTGTTATTCCCTCCCTTAACCTTACAGTCATAAAACGTTAGTGCATATTTATTCATACATCCACAGAGATAAAATTTGCCTTTCCAAAGGTGGTCATTGATGTCCCTGAATCGTGTCTGTGTCTAGATATCTTTAGTCCTCTTAACTCTTTCCTTAAGACACCTGAATTCTTCAGATCCACAGCCTTCTTCACATCTAAAATTGCCTTCTTTCTACCTGCAGTCTCGTTTTTTCCCAGGAAAAGAAACTAGAAACTTCTCTCTCTCTCATTAAATGGTCTTCAAGAAAGATCCATCTCATCCTGAGGTTGACTTGGGAATTAGAAGATAAAGATCTTACTTTTTAATTTTCTATTATTTATTAGATCATGGTAAACCTTTGTCCTGCAATATGCTGGATATTAAAAAGTGAATAAATATCTAAAACCTAAGTCTGATTCCCTCTTTGAGCTTTATTCCTGAGTCCAAGAATGAATAGCTTCAGCTCATTTATATGGATTTTACTGAAATGAATGTGTATACTCTTTATTTTTTTAAAGTTTTATCTTTTGGGGAATGAGAAATTTCACAATTTCCTAGTGAGGAAAAAGTTATATAAAAAGGGTATTCTTTTGATTTTACCAAAAGAAGAACCAAGTTAAAAAAGTTTCAATTTATAAATAATAAGATTTAAGAAATATTTTATTAATATTATATGGATATAGTGTCTCATACTGTTACATAATTTAAATATACAATTAAATGCCAATATAAAAACAATTAAAAATAAAACAATGTCAGGAACTCATTTCTGTGACATTTGTCTGAAAATGAGAGGGGTTAGATAATGGTAGCTTAAGTCAGTCTCTCAATGAGAGGCCTCACTTTGGTCCCAGTGAACACACTGCAACTAATACAGATAGTTTGGAGTTTCTGACATTTAAAAAATAAAAAGGAAAAAATGGCAGTGGTTTATTATTGTATTTTCTTTTAAATTTCAATTTACCTTTCAATTCTGACTTACCATTTAAAGTAGATAAATTCATTCTGCAAATATAATCAAGGGATGTTCATATTGCATTAATAGATTGCTTTAGTTTTGTACTTCTCACGACATAATTATTTAGAGACCAATTCCCTTATTCAACATTAGCATAATAAGGCAAAATCTAATTTTCAGTAAGCAGCTTGAGGCCACAGAATCACAGAAAAGAGTAAGTGGAGGCAGGTGAATATGTTGAATATTTTTTCTCTTCTTCAAAGTATATGGTTTATGTTGAAAGCTTGTATCTTTTAACTTGGTTCTTCTTTTTGTATCTTTTAATATTCTAATTTAGTAAGATAATGAGTATTTTGGTAGATGTGCTCGCTTTTTTCAAACTATTAGTTTTCCTGTTGAAGAGGAAATAGTATCTGTCAGTGCACTAAAATGAAACATTAAAGAAAAAAGGGTATATCAGAGACAAGAGATGAGTATCAGGAGGACCAGTCAATGGTAGAAAGATTGCCACAAAGAGCAGAGAGTGTAGTCAGAGAAGCATTCACTATGAAAGAGACATGCATGGCATCTGTTCATTATAGTGGTACAAACATCAATTTCAAAAACATAGATGGAGGGGAGAGAGAGACAGAGAGAGAAGAGAGAGGAGTTAATATCTGCCCCAGATGCAAGCAGGGGAGGAAAGGAGGGAAGGAAGATGGCGTTAGGGAGGGTGAAGGAGAAACTGTTGACTCTGATGATGAGAAATGTACATTGGTGATACTTATTATATAGTGTATGACTGTAACT